>JAJTUV010000968.1:280000-562184 GCA_021653895.1 Mastomys natalensis
CCAGTGTGGTCAGGGGCGTTCTCCTGATGACCTCACTTCTTTAAAGCTTCTTCCATGGCAAATAAAGTTCAGACCCAGCCCTGTCTGCTTGGCTTCTCATCTTGGTTCATCTCTGTGGTTTAGCTGCTGAAAAATTAACACTCTCTCTTTTCTCCTCACTTTATTACCTCCCTCCCTCCTGTTAGATTTCAGCGGGTAGCTTGGAACAGACCACAGCAGACCAGACGGTTCCACGGGAAGGGGGTGTTTATTTAAGACAGAGGGCAAAGGTGGGGAGAAGATGACGGGGGAAAGAGAGAAGAGAGAGAGAGCAGAGAGGTAGAGGAGTAGAGGCCGGCCATGACCACGAGGAGAAAGGGGGAAAGGGAAGGGGGAGAGAGAAACTAAAGGCAAGAGATCAAGAAAACATGAGGGTAAGAGGGTGAGAGAGCCAGAGAGAGAGGGAGGGGCAAGCAACCCCTTTTATAGTGGGCAGACCTACCTGGCTGTTGCCAGGTAACTGCGGGGAGGAGCATATCAGGGTGTTGTCAGATAACTGTGAAGGTGGAGTTTAGACAGAATACTAACACCTCCCACATCATAAATTTTGCCCTAGATATTTCCTTGCTTAAAATCCACTTTCCTTCTCTTCCCCTTTTTTCTAGATAAGTATATTCTTTTCTGTCAGTTTTGGAGTACTCTTCTGAGGCCCCAGCCAAGAATCGTTTCTCGGTGACCCAATGTACTGCACTTCCTAACTCAAACTGTTTCTAGGAACTGGAGAGATGGCTGAGTGCTTAAGAAGGCTGCTATTCCAGAGGACTTGGGTTTGATTCCCAGAACCCACAAGGAGTCTCACAGCCCTCTGCAAAGTCAGTTCCAGGCAATCCAATGCCCTGGAGTCCTCTCCAGCCACACAAATGATGCACAGACATACAAATAGTCAGGCAAGACACCCACACACATAAAATAAACTGCTTCAAAACTCACTCCATACTTCAACTTTTTCCACTCCTCTTCCCACTGGCACCAGAGTGCTAACATAACTGCATTCACCCTGAATTCCCTTTGCAGGTCATCTCAAGTCTTTTAAATTTTGATGTAGACATTAATAGAGTGAAAAGTAGCTCCCACAAATTTCCTGGCCTTGGAACTCTTTTACCACAAGCCATCCTGAGATGAGTGCTCCAGAGACATGTGGCTTTAATAGCTTTATGTTACTAAGAACACAACTTACCATTTCATTATAGGCTGGGGAACAAAGTTCAACTCATGGGTGGTGTCCCATTGGTTAACTGTTGGGGGCAGCCCTGCTTATACACTGAAGGCCTAAAATCAGCCATAGGCCTGACATACATGCCTGCTAACACAAAGTCTTGGGTCTCTGTGGAAAAACACTGAAATAGATGGCTATAAGCTATTGTAAACAAGCAGCTTTGGTGGAAACTGCCAGCCTGAGTAGTCATAGACCTTATAGATGAGTAGCCTTGGTGGATAGTATGCCCTTCCCCTGGCCTTGAGCAGGCCTGAGAGACCTTGTTTATCACATCAGACCAAGTGATAGGATCTAGGTGGAGTTACCCACCTTGGCTGCACAGAATTTAGAAGAAGAACTGCCCCTGGGCTTGCCTTGAGATATCTCCGGCTGTGACCCTGACCAAGAACACATTATCCCACCCATCTTCGCCTGAAACAAGGAAGGGGTCTTTCCCTTTAAATTGAGAGCTGAACATTAAAACATTGAGCCTTGATCAGAGAACTTTGTCTTGGCTTCATCTCTTTTTGCTCTCTGTCCCCCTTTCGTTCCCAGCTCCGTTTCAGGTGAACCTGGTTGATTCATGGCCGCAGGTGGCTACAGATAGTGCCAACTTAGATAGGGACAAATGAATCATAAGCAGAGTCATAGAGACCTGTCCCCTGAACCTTCACCCAGCCGATACTCTGTTCTGGAAGATGCCTGTACTCCCCCTGAACACCTAAGCTCCTGCATCATCCCCTTCCCTGTGACCTTCCCCCGGCCTTGAGCAGGCCTGAGACCTTGTTTACCACAACAGACCAAGTGATAAGGACCTAGGTGGAGTTACCCACCTTAGCTGCGCGGAACTAAAAAGAACTGCCCTAGGGCTTGCTTTGAGACATATCTCCGGCTGAAACCAGAAAGGGTTTTTTGGCGGGCTTTCCCCTTTAAATAGAGAGCTAAACATTAAAGCATTGAGCCTTGATCAGAGAACTTTGTCTTGGCTTCATCTCTTCTCACCCTCCGTCCCTCTTTCGTTCGCAGCCCCCTTTCAGGTAAACCCAATTGATTTGAGGCTGCAGGCGGCTTCATTTCCCCACATCCTACCTTTTTGTGTATATAACCCCTGTGTGAAAAATAAAAATTACGAATAGACAAATTGTCATTCTTTTCATCTGCCTCTCCCGGCAACGCCCGCTCTCTTAATGCTTGTTTTGATCCCTGTTTAATGCCCTGATGCCAGGGCACTTAACTATGTAACATCAATAAATTAATTTTCACACTTTTCTTATGATAGAAGATAGTTAGTATGCAGGGGTTGTCACAAAGATTATTTACTGCTCCAATAGTTTATGTGTAGTGTATGCTTCCTGGTGTGCATCAAACTTTTTTCCTATTCACGTCTTAGTCTTTACTGTATCCCAGGAAAGCAGGCCCTATTTGACCCTGGAACTACACTCTTCTGCTGTGACTCTTCCCTCTGCCAGAATTCCTCTCCAGTCCTTGTCCTTTCCCTATCTCATGTCAGCTTCCAATTCCCAGGCTGACGCTTGCACATGCACTCAGTCTTTCTAGCAAGGACCTTTATGGTTCTTTCCTTTCTACAACCCATCTGCTGACACCTTGAACAGGTACCTTAATGGATCCTTAAGAAGTCTGTGCTCACCAGCCTTACATTGTTGTATTCCCAGGAAAGACTAGTTTTGGACTGTGTATACACCTAGACCCAGTATACACATGCTGCTTTAATATATTGTTTTAGCAACAATGTCAAGTTCTACACTACCTGTCACACTGTGGGAGCAGGCCAGCTTCTCTGGGAATATTTGCATCGTCCTGTCCTACTATGGTATAAGGCCCAGCACAGCACAGCACATAGTGTGGCATCTGCTTTTTTGAAGTCTGCCTGCCTGGTACACACAGGGGTTGCCATGTACTGTGGCATCCCTGGTGCAGCCTGTACTCATGCTGTGCTCTGGAGATGCCTCAGGATGTGTCCATCAAGTAATTGTAGCCACGGCAGCCACGGCAGTTCTCCTTGTCCTCTAGCTGTTCCACACCCATTGCCAGCCAGTCCTGGCAGCTGGACCCCAGGAAGACAACATCTGCCTCCAACTGTGCGAGGTCACCTGACCCAGCTTTAGCCCATTTTCCAGGAGTCAGAACTAGCTGCCAATGCTGAAATAGCCTAAAACCTACCAACCAAAAGCCCCAGAGCAAGTCTTTGAACTTTAACTTCTAAGTGAACAGTTTTGATAACGTTCTCAAGATGCCTTTAGTCTTAAATGGATACTTAGACTATAAACTGGCAGGGCTCAGCAATGCCTCATCTGCAATGCATGCTCCAGTTCAATAAATATGGCCAAGTCCTATGAAAGTAATTATAACTTTATCCAAAGCCATTAACAATCCAGTATTTTTATTAATTATTATGAGCTTTTCTTGCAACTTCTAAAAGTAATCCTATAAAAATGAAGCACTAAAGTAGTAACCTCCAACTCAACTCCCAATTCTAAACTGCTATCAACTGGAACTGACAAATCAAAAGGAGCATGGTGTGCTCATGGATTGGTAGGATTAACATAGTAAAAATGGTCATCCTACCAAAGCAATCTACAGATTCAACACAATCCCCTTCAAGATTCCAATACAGTTCTTCACTGGCATGGAAACTGCAATTCTCAATTTCATATAGAACAACAAAAAAACCTAGATAGTGAAAACAATACTTAACAATAAAAGAACTTCTGATGAAATCACCATCCCTGACCTCAAGTTGTACTACAGAGCAACAGTGATAAAAACTGCATGGTATTGATACAGAGACAGACAGGTCCATCAATAGAATAGAATTAAAGACCCAGAAAACATCCAATAGAAGGCTAATAGCCAATATATATAAAGAACTCAAGAACCTAACCTCCAAAAAACCAAATAACCTAATTTAAAAATAGGGTACAGAGATAACAGAATTCACAACAGAGGAATCCGAATGGCTGAGACCCACTTAAAGAAATGTTCAAAGCCCTTAGTCATTAAGAAAATGCAAATCAAAATGACTCTGAGATTCCACCTCACACCAGTCAGAATGACTAAGATCAAAAACAGGTGACAGTCATGCTGGTGAGGATGTGGAGAAAGATGAACACTCCTCCATTGCTGGTGGGATTGTAAACTGGCACAACCACTTTGGAAATCAATCTGGAGGTTCCTCAGAAAACCGAAAATAGATCCACCTGAAGACCCAGCAATACCACTCTTGGTCATATTTCAAAAGATATCCCACGATACCAGAGGAACACGTGCTCTACAATGTTTATAGTGGCCTTATTTGTAATAGCTAGAAACTAGAAACTGCAGACGTCCCACAATGGAAGAGTGGATACAGAAAATGTGGTTCATTTACACAATGGAGTATTACTCAGTTATTAAGAATGAGGGTACCATGAGTTTGCGAGCAATTGGATGAAACTCAGAAATACTATCTCGAGTGAGGTAACCCAGACCCAGGAGGACATGTATTGCATGTACTTACTAATAAGTGGATATTAGCCAAAAAGTACAGAGTACCTAGGATACATCTCACAGAATCTAGTAACTTTAACAAGCAAACAGGTCAATGACAATGCTTCAATCCCAGGGGGAAGAAAATAATCATGGGAGGCAGAGGGAAAGAGGCATTTGGGTAAGTGAGGGAAGGGTAAAGGGGAACAGGATTACATGGGGTGGGACAAACAGGAGAGAAGCCCAGAGGACCAGTAGAATGAATGGAAATATGCAGCCTCAGAAGATGGGAGATGGGGAGACCCTCTAGAAAGCACCAGAGACCTAGGAGTTGAGAGACTCTCAGGACTCAACAGGGATGACCTTAGCCAAAATGCCCAACGTTAGGGAAGGGAATTTGAAGAGTCCATCTCCAGTATAGACACGGCCTCAAGAGGAGGGATGGGGTTACCAACCCAGTCGAAATTTCTGACCCATCAGTGTTCCTGTCTAAAAGAACTGTAGGGACAAAAATAGAGAAGAGACTGAGGAAAAGGCAGTCCAGTGACTGGCCCAACTAGGGATCCACCTTGTGGGGAGACACAAAAGTCTGACACTATTACTGATACTATGATGTGCTTATAGACAGGAGCCTAGCATGGCTGTCCCTTTAGAGTCCTAACCACCATCTAAGACAGACACAGATACTTACATCCAACCATTGGACTGAAGTCAGGGCTATGGTTGAATTAGGGGAAGGGTAGAAGAAGCAGAAGAGGACAGTGACCCCAGAGGAAGACCTGCAATCTCAACTAACCAGGACCCCCGGAACTCCTAGATCAAGCCACCAACTAGACAGCACACTCGAGCTGGTCTGAGGTTCCTATATATATAGCAGACTGCCTGGTCTGGCCTCAGTTCGAGATGTGCCTGATCCTTGAGAGACTTGAGGCCCCAGGGAGGGGGGAGTCCTGGTGGTGGGAGAGCATCCTCTCAGAGACATGGGGAGGAGAAATGGGATGAGGAACTATGTGTGTGAGGACAGGAAGGGGGGGCAGTGGCTGAATTATTAAAAAGAAAGAAAAGAGTATGGTGGCCCCTCCCTCAATACTATATTTGGTATTAATAATTTTTAGGAGATATTTATGTAAATTTATTAAGATCAAAATAAGTCATTGGTAACAGGGAAAAACATCCAGACAGCAACAAACTTGAAATCTGCTGGGTGAGCCGTTCATTTATAATCTCAGCACTTGGGAGACACAGCCACAAGGCCTCATGTTCCAGGTCAGCCTCGGCTTCACTGTGAATTCCAGTCCAGCACTGGCTGAGAACTAAAACCCAAGCCAATTAAACAAAAGCCACTGGTTATAAACAAAATGACAAGTATTTTCTGGAGTAACAAGGTTAATGAACATTATTTTGGGTGGTTCCAATTTATCATTTAAAGCAATGTGTTCATTTGGCCAAATGCACCACCTTAAACAACACCAGTTGTACTGTGTTTTCCATAATATAGTTAGGACCAAATGAACTTCTGAGTTTTCCTAATACAAGTAACCTTCCTGTAACCATTTCTTTAGGCACATTCTATATTGGTACCCAGGTCACTAGGTTCATATACAACAACTTCTACCTATGGTAAGAGTTAAAATTAACACCAGGTATCAGCATAACTTTACAATGCATGCAAATTACAGGTAGACATAGTTTTTTTCCCCTTCTCCCTGCTTTGATACATGTATGAGCTGTTACAAAAATAATGCAAAAGTGTTGACTCCAATCTACTATGCCTCAGAAATCTCAACCCAGAATCCAAAGTCAAGATAAAAAAGCAGGCTGTTAAGTTATTCCTGTTCTGACCACATTATTTCTATAAATTTCATGTCCTCAAAATAGAGCGATAATTTCCAGCCAGTGTCTCTATTGTGGGAAAAGCATAGTCCAGCACTGACTTGAGGAGAGGCAAACCTGTCTGTCCCTTCAATGTCAAGCTCAATGAGGGCAGCAGCCACCTCCTGCACCAGCCTGCAGCTTGTAGTCCCCATAAATTAACCTCTAGTACAGACAGTCCTAGCTTGGCAGAACAGGTCCAGTGGGGAGAACATGACTTCCTCTTCCCACCCTGGTGCAACACTCCTTTTTTTCTTGTCACCTAAAGCAGGCTGCCTGGAATGCTTCTTGCCTCTCCAGCCTTCCTTCCTTCCTTTTCTCATCCTGGCCCTGCGGGTCGCCTTTTCTCCTGTTCAAAGGTCCTTGCTGGATCCCCTTGCTCTTGCTTTTATGACTCATTTTCCTCCTCTTGGTCCTCCTCCCTTCATCTGCTTGTTGATGGGCCCCCTCACATCCAGCTGAGTGAGGCTTCTTGCTGTTCTTGCCTTCTAGTAGCTCCAACTGGTCTTTTTTCGGCTGCAAAGTCCTCAAAGAGGGACTGAAGCTTTCTCTGGAAGCGTCCCACCGATGCGGTGGAGACCTTGGCCACTTGCATGGCGGGGCCCAGCTCCTCCTTACTTTGGTGTCCTACTGACCTGGGCATCTGCATCTTGTACGCTCGGGCCAAGTTCCGCAACCGGTTTAGGTCGTTCTTGGCCACGCGTTTCTTCTTGGCCTAAATCGGCTTGGCCAACTGTTCTTCCATGGGTTCGATGTCCCATGGACCTTGATCAGCTCTTCCTTGGTGTCGTCCCGGGCGCGCTTGTATCCTATCAGCACCGCCACTGGCCACTCACCTCGTCCCACACAAAGGTGGTCTTTCTGGATGGAAGCCCTTCCGACGCGCGAATTGCTGCCAGCGGGTGAGCGGCCGTGGCCCGGTCAGCGGCTTCCTGCGGGGCAAGCCTGTGACGGGAGCGGCGGGCTCTCGCAAGCGCGCCACCGCCACCTCCAGCGCACGGTCGGCAGCCGCGTGTTGTCCCGCGCTAAGGCCCGCAGCTCGGCCTCGGGCGAGGGCCCGGCCTGGCGCAGCACTGTCGGGGAGTGCGGTCCGAAGCCGGTAGGTTGCCCAGGTCGAAATCCTGCTCCAGCTTTTTGTGCACCCGGACGCGCTGCAACTTCTCCACCTCCTCCTGCTCCACATGGCCTGCAGCTCCTCCACGCTCTGGCCCTCCATGACTCCCACTGCGGCTCGGTTCCCCTCACATTGGGGCAGCAACAGAACGTATTTCAATATAAACAGCACTCAAATAGCCCGCAAACCCAGGAGGACCTCTGGACTCTTATTCCGGAAGAGAAGAGTTCACTTCCGGGGTCGTGGAACCAGCTAGCAATGGATGGTTAGGAAAGGCCGGCAGAGGGCGGTATTGGAGAGCTGATGTGCTTATAGGCCGGACCTGGACTCGCAACCGGATGTGGCCCTTCAGGCTCTGAGGGTGGGCTGGATGAAGACTGAAAAGCTCAGGGACTGGTTAGGACTACGTTTCCCAGCGTGCAGCGGGGCGGGGAGTGGTCGCGGTAGAACGCGGACTGACCAAACTCCTGAATCTGCAGGCTTTATTGCCTACTGTTGTAGTGTGCATACACACTGACTGAGGGTGAATCAATTACAAAGGTGTTTGGGGCGAGACAAATAATCTCTCCAGAGTCATAGCCAGTTCTCTGTGCCTAAGAGTGAGCGATCCAACGGATACCCTTAAAGGCAGGTATAGAAGGCAGATTGTTTTCCGACTTAGGGCTGGCTGTTCGGCTCTGCTGGGTGGTCTTTGCATGGCCTAGGTTCCAATTCTGACTGGGCCCCTGTTTGATTGTGAAATAGTTATTTAAGACTGAAAAATCGTGTAAGGTAGTGACTCTAATAGTACTTCCTATCCAGGACTGTTTTTAAAAGTAAATGTTTAATGCGTTAAGGAAGGCTAAGATACCAGTGAAAAATGAATAGCAGTTTTTTATTCAGTAGTCATGGTGGCTTAGGGATCTAAGGCCATATCAACTGACTCAGTTTACTATTCTCTGTCATTTACTTTGATAGGTTGTTTTACCCTTGTTCTATTAATATGCTGGTAAGTATGAAACCTTAATTAGTAACTGGTACAAAGGAAGTTCTCAATAAATGAGATCTACTGTTATTTCCACTGATGTAAAGGCAGACTTGGAGATGAATTGACTTAATAAGGTTAGACACTAAGAAAATATGAGTGCCACAGGCATTATGATCCTGGTGTTAGAATGGCCACATTTTCAGTGTAATGTTATCCAAAATTTTTTTTTTGTTTGAATCATATTAGTAGACTTTTATTTCACTGAAATTTTCTAGTCTAGATCACATGAAATTGAGGCAGAGCTCAAACTCCGTATGCAGCCGATGAGGCCTTTGAATTCTTGATTCTCCTACCTCTCTCCCAAGGACTAGTATTATAGGCATGTAGCACTGTACCCAGCTTCATTTCTAGAACTGCTTTGTGTTCGGTTAGAATACAAAGTAATCGTGTTCAGTATGGTGCTTTCATACAAGTATCAATGTTGTTTCACTTCTTCACTGCCTTCCCCATACCCCTTTAAATAGGCATTATAAAATGCAGACTAAACTGGGTATGGCATATGCCTATAATCCCAGCACTCTAGAGATAAAGGCAGTAGGGTCAGGTGTGCAAAGCTAACCTTAGTTGCCTAGGGAGTCATTCAAATTATTTTTGTTTTTAACGACTCTCAAATTTGTTATATGGCTAAGAATGGTATTGGAATTGATCCCCTTGCCTCTTCCTCCAAAATTCTGGGTTATAGGCAGGGGCCACTATATTCCTTTAACTGTTTTCCTCTTGGTGCTAGGCCAGATGTTTAAAACTACACAGCACAAAGCTTCCCTCAAGGTTGCTCCTGTTTTCATAGTCCTCTCATCCTCTTCCTTGTTGCCTTTGCTGCCTGAGGAACCCCGCCGTCGGCAGTAGAGACAACAGTTCCAGGGGATGTCATAATCATTCTTGTCTAGTCACTTACTCTGATGATGGCAAATTCATCTTTAACTTTTCCTATCTCCAAATCTAATCAGTTCAAAAACCTAGGTAGCTTGTCTCTGTATATTGTGTCCTTTCCATTGCCACTGTCATGGCCTTACCTGATCCTAGCCTGTATCTCTTCTATCTGCCTCTCTAGATCATCCTTCTACTTTGCAAGCAGCACCAGTTTCTAGTGATTTTGATCAGCAGAAAACAGTGATCAAAAGAGATGAAGAGAGTGGCGTCAGGACACTTACACCTCTAGTCCTCTGTAGACTTATCAGAAGGCCTTGTGGCTATCAAAAATCACAGCTTGCCTCAGAGAGTCATCTTCTGGCTCCACAAGCTCCCTTGGTTCTAATGAGAACCTTGCAAGGTTTCCTAAATCTTTGCTCATGGTTTTTAAATGCTCATGTTGTTTATCATTCTCTTTGCTACTAGATTTCTTATTAATATCCTGAGGCTATTTTGGGAATTCTGAAAATTTAAATTTCATGAATGTGAAAAAGCACATGATATTACATATATATCAGACTCATGATTAACCTTGGCCCTGTTTGGTTATCACCTGGCTTCAAATCACTCTTAAAAGTTGTAAGTCAGAATACTATTCCCACACTTGTTCTAGCCCACTCCTACATTTCATTTTTACCTATCTCCACAGCTCTAAAGGGGAAGTGTGATAAAAGGTGACAACTTTGTGACCTTCCTCATCAAGTGAGGTTTTCTGGTTTTTGTTCCCACTTCACCACGAAGGGGGACAAGAGGTTTAAGAACATCAAATTAATATTTTTCACTATCTTTCAACACATGGTTACTTTGACCAGTACAGCTAGTTCTTAAAACAATTTCATCAGTCTTTAAAATGTCATTAATGAAAAAAATTCATTAATGTAGATTTACTTTCCATTTAAGGAATGAAACTAATAATTATTTGTTGTGTGTACCGGCATATCTGTGCTATTGCACATATATGGAGATCAGAGAACAATTTTAGGGGAGGGTTCTAGGAATTGAACTCAGGTTGGACTTCCCTTTCTCAATGCTGTTCAGTTGTCTCCCCCTTTTATGGTGGGAATTATTAAGAATTATCCTGCCAGTTTTCAATCTGCAGTGAACATTTTTTTTTTTGTCCCAAAAATCCACTATGCCAGTTAATTTGATAAAATATTAGCTAAGGGTTCTTAAACTACTTAAATTATTTCCACATGGTTCACTTTTGCTGATTCATAGTCTAATGTTGGAAGTACATCAATGAAGAATTTTTAAAATTAATTGGTGTATGTATGTGTGATATGTGTGTGTGTGTGTGTGTTTATGTGTAGGACTATGGTGGTTTGAGTAGGAATGGCCCCATACATTCATGTGTTTAAATGCTTGACCCATAAGAGGAATGGCCTTTTTGAGTAGGTGTGGTCTTGTTAGAGGAAATGTGTTACTGTGGAGGTGGAATTTGTGGTCTTCAGTGTCAAGTTCTGCTCAGTGTGCACACACTCCTTCTGCTTACTGATGATCAAGATGTATAACTCTCAGCATCTTCAGCACCATATCTCCCTGCTCAATAATATGCTTCCTGCCATGATGATAATGGACTAAACCTCTGAAACTGTAAGGCCAGCCCGGTTAAATGTTTTCTTTATAGGAGTTGCCATGGTCATAGTGTTACAGCAATGAAAACCCTAAGTCAAGGCCATGGACAGTCTTCGTAATGCTGTT
The DNA here is from genome assembly GCA_021653895.1 of Mastomys natalensis. Classification (NCBI taxonomy): domain Eukaryota; kingdom Metazoa; phylum Chordata; class Mammalia; order Rodentia; family Muridae; genus Mastomys; species Mastomys natalensis. Next base: position 291,344 of record JAJTUV010000968.1, read on the forward strand.
GTCCCTCATGCTGTGCTGACCCCCATCATAAAGTTACTTTTGTTGCCACTTCATAACTGTGATTTTGCTACTGCTATACATCATAATGTAAATATGTTTTGCCGTGGTCTTAGGCAACCCCTGTAAAAGGGTTGTTCTACTCTCAGAGGGGTCTCTCACAGAACCTAGATGGAGACTGCTGACCGGCAAACCCAAGGATCCTTGTAATCACTCTTCCCACAACTCTGAGATTACAGGCATACACAGTACACAGCCACAGTGACTTTCGAAGTCAGCTTTGTGTATTTGGACTCGAAGTGTTTATGCCTGCACAGTAAATGCTTTTACCATTAAGCTATCTCTCTAGCCCTACTTTTGAAAAATTTCTTAATCATCCACAAAATTTGCTTCAGCTTTAGTCAGAAATCTAAAAATCCATTACTTACAAAGAAACAAAGAAAGTGTAGCTACTAGATGTGTAGTTAGTGGAAAAGCAGACAGCATAGCTACCAAACACTGTACTTTTGTTTGGAACTTTGGGTTTTAACGCTAGAACTAAATCAGCTTGTTTTGCTGCCTGGAAAGGCTTGATAGTCTTTGTTTCCTAAAAATTTATTAATAAGCTTTCTGCACTTGCCATAATCTTATCACCACCTTTATGATGACCTTTTTATTCATAAAATGTGGGGCTGTAGTGCATGCATGGGTGTGGGTCCTGTTGGGTGAATTGTGGGTTCCACATGTCTGCTACCTCAGGCAGCTGGAGCCATGGCTCAGAGGGCAGAAGAGCGGCTCGGGAAGACATTAGGCTTTGGGAAGCTGCTGGGCGCCACTCCGGTGTGGGAAGATCACAGTCTGAGATCCTGTGTGGGCAGGAGCTCTTGGGTTGGGGGGCCCCAGGCCAAAGCAGCTGGCCAGGAATTGACTGGTCTTAACCCTTGGGCTCTCAGGCACTGCTGAGAAGCTCAGAAGGACCGAGACTGGAGGGGGCAGGGGAAACATATGAGCTGGACTGACCTGAAAGGGGCAAGGGGAAAAGCTCTGGTGGGCCCCATGGGGTAGATGAGACTCTTGGTAGAGGTGACTTGCTTGGCTGGGTCATGGCTGGGTTTCAGTGGCTGGAATGCAGAGAGGTCCTCTGCCAGAGATTAAATGGCTTGAAAACCTTCTCCATGGTTTCCCATGGTGGCCCCAAAGACGAGAGGTAGTCCATGGTCTTAAAACATTTATTGCCATGGCAGAAAGTGGATGAAACTGTACCCCATGTTCTCAGGGCAGGTCCTGAGGTTAAATACCTTTTGCAAGTAGAGGAGGGTTGAAGGAATGTTTAATTGGCTACACCCTCTGGCCTTTAGGTATCTCATGAATAAGGAGATCTCTTGAGGCTCTGTGGCCTGTAGTCATGCCCTCTACCTGTGCTAGTGACTGAAGGCCACAAACCTTTCTTTGGGAGGGACTGTGGAGGGCTGAAGCTAAGTGAAAGGAACTAGGGCCCAGGAGCAAGGCTGAACACCTACTGTCCCTTTAGGGTCTCCAGGGTTCAAGGCCTGTGCTCGACAAGGTACCCAGCTGCCTCTCAAAGCCCACCACCCCACAATAAAATACATATCCAGGAGAATGAGATTTATGTTAGCTTTGAGATGTTACTTCTAGAAGGACAGATTCACATATAAAAGAAAGCTATAGTTCTGGAATTTTAGAAGTGTTTGTATTCAGTGTATCCAATTAGATAGAATATTTAGGTCTACTTATTAAATAATTATTTTAAATTACATTTAAATTTATGAAAACAAGATTGCAAAGAGCAAGAAATTATAACTGGTTATGGTAGTATATGCTTGTAACTAGCATGTAAATTTGAGACCAGCTGTCTTAAAATAAATACCCTTAAATTATAGGGGTGGGGATAGCCCTGGCTAGATTGTAACTAGATGAATAAACTAGAGTGGCCTTGAACTCCTTTACTGCCTAAGCCTGGCTTTCCTGAACTTGCTCTGTAGACCAGGCTGACTTTGAACTCAGAGATCTTAGTGCCTTTGTCTCCTGAGTGCTGGGATTGAAGGAGTATGCCACCATGCCTGGACCTAAAATTTTCCTTAATTCCTTTTCACCAGATGGGGCTTAGCAAGGTGGGTCCTAAATCACTGAGGTTAGCACAACCTTTATTCCATTTCTTAATCTGTTAATCTCCTTGAACATAAGATTTAACTACATTCCCCTTTTTGGTGCCCCTTTTGCTCCTCAACCTGTATATTTTGTATTTTCCCTTGCCCAGCTTGTTCCTTTATATCTCTTTAGCCTCAGGCAGACTCTTCTGAAGGGCAAAAAGCAGCCAAATTCTTCACCAACATATTACAAGAATAGTCTCTAGGCCATGTACTAACATTCTTCTCCTGAAACCTCCTGATCTAGGACCCCACAGTACAATTTCACCCTCAGCACCACTGTCTTCAATATTCTTCTTAGGATGATGGCCCATTAAGTTTCACTTAAAGCATTCCTCTGTTTTACTAATTCAAAGTCCCCAAATCCACATTTCTCCAAACAAAACATGGCCATGCCTATCACAGCCATACCATAGTCCCTGGTCTTAATTTGGGTTTTATTACTGGGAAGAGACACCATGACCAAGGCAACTGTTATGAAGGAAAACCTTTAGTTGGACTGGCTTATAATTGTAGGAATTTAGTTGATTGTCATGGCGGGAACATGGCAGAGTACAGGTAAGCATGGTGTTGGAGAAGGAGTTTAGTGTTCTGCATCTTGATCTTCAGGCAGCAGAAGGAGATTGTGCCACATCGGGCAGAGCTTGAGCATTGGAGACCTCAAAGCCTGCCCTCACAGTGACACACTTCCTCCAACACGGTCACACCTATACCAACAAGGCCACATCTCCTAATTACACCCCTCCCCATGGGCCAAGCATTCAAATACACGAATCTCTGGGGGCTATACCTATTCAAACCACCACAGTACCTAATCCCTAAATTTTGACTGATGAAAATTGTAACTATAACTTGGCACAGATGATTGTGGTCTTTTTCTGCTTAAATAGTTGCTGAGATGAGTGTTTAAGTCTGTACTGGGTTGTTTTGGATTCTCGAGACCTAACACTGAAAAAAAAAACAATAGAAACTAAAAATGTTTTAGGCTACACTTTTCTTTCCTAAGTGTTTTCACTTGCCAAAGGGAGATAGCAAGGAAAATAACCTTCTAATGACAAGTAGGTGTCACTGTATCCTTTAACATCCCAGCATCTGCACCCTCCCCAGCCCTGGGAGCCTCTGTTGCAGCAGAAGATGCAATGGCTTGGGATGTATAAATAATATCCCTGGCATTTCCTACACTTGACTTCCTTTGATTCTTTATCTAGAATATGTGACTTTACTGATAGGCAAACTAAGTCCTGGTTTCTTTAGGATTTCACTGGGAAGAGAATTTAAGTCTTAGGTTTTAGCTGCTTCATTTTGGAAAATGAGAGGTTTCACTCATTTAGGTATAGGTATTACAATTATCTCTCTGATCATTTCCTCTTGTTACAATCCTATGTTCTTTAGGTGCTCCAGTCTTATTTTTTTTATAAAGAACTTTCTTCTCTGGACAGCCTGGGTCATGAATAGACTTTGTGTGTGTGTGTGTGTGTGTGTGGTGTGAGATGACCTGACCTGTGACTGTCACTCATCTATTTTTGTGAGATAAGGTACATGTCTGATATGGAAAGGAAGGACAGATGAACTTTCCCTGTATATCTCAGACACTTTAAAACTGAGCCACTTTGCCTGTGTTCTTGCAATGGCTGATCTGGGGTGATGATGGTTCAGCTGCTGAAGACACTGGGCATCAAGCCTGATGACCTGAGTTTGATTCCTGAAACCTATACAGAGGGAAGAGAGAACTGACTTCTATAAATTGTCCTCTGACTATGTGACAGTTTATATATGCGTGGTCCAAGGAGTGGCACTATTAGGAGGTGTAGCCTTGTTGGAGTAGTGTAGGATGTAAAACCATGCCAGGAAGTTTGGTAAGGTAGAGCAGGTTGAGAACTGGAGACTCAGTGGTGATACACCTGAGGCTTAGGCGACTCTCCGATCCTGCCAGTTTCCTGGCCTGGAACATGTGCCATGCTCCTCATATAAAAGAAACTTGTCCTATCTTCACATAGGCCCAAAACAGAGTTCGCCATGCTAATGAGGTATGTGGAGGATCAAACGGCTTAGCCAATAAGCTCCCCTTCCCAGACATTCCTTCCTGCAAAAGGTATTTAATTTCAGGCCTACCCTGAAAAATGCGTTTGGTTTATGTATCCATTTTCCTCCATGAACAAACAATAAAGTGTTTAGAGCCATGGACTGTCTTTCAAACATCTGCTGTGGGAAGCCATGGAGAAGGCATTCGACTGCAGAGCTTAATTGTGCTCCAGACCATAGGTGCCACCAAGCCTGCCTCCTCCAAGCTAAGGTTCACTGCTGGGACAAGCCAGACCTCCCCTTTCTCCCAGCCCCTGGCTAAATGCTGTCACCAGCCTGAGGGGCCCCATTCTTTAGGACTCCCAGCAGATTCTGGATGTCCAAGAGTCTGAGAACCCCATGGTCCTGACCCAGGGACTTCTGAACCAGCCTGGTTTTCCCATATATCAGACTGTGCTGGGCTTCCCTATAGCCCAGCACCCACCCTGGTGGTGAAGTGGGTAAGTGCAGTCAAACTCCCCATGTTCTGACTCCCTAAGAGGCCATGGTAGGTGGTAGAGTGGATGCAGACCAGAGTAGTATGTCACTGTGGGCATCCTAGTTGCCTAGAAGTCAGTATTCTGCTAGCAGCCTTCAGATGAAGATGTAGAGTTCTCAGATCCTATTGCACCATACCTGCCTGGATGCTGCCATGTTTCTACATTGATGATAATGGACTGAACCTCTGAACCTGTAAGCCAGCCCCAATTAAATCCAATTAAATGTTGTCCTTATAAGAGTTGCCTTGGTTATGGTGTCTGTTCACAGCAGTAAAACCCCAACTAAGACAGACCACCTATGTGAACACAAACACACAAATGTTTAAAAAAGAAAACATTTCTTAAGCTCCCTGCTGTGTAAAAATCCTTCCTCATTTCGAGGCAGTGGTGGCGCACGCCTTTAATCTAGCACTTGGGAGGCAGAGGAAGGCGGATTTCTGAGTTCGAGGCCAGCCTGGTCTACAGAGTGAGTTCCAGGACAGCCAGGACTACACAGAGAAACCCTGTCTCTAAAAACCAAAAAAAAAAAAAAAAAAAAAAAAAAAAAAAAAAAAAAAAAAAAAATTCCTGGTTCATGGCACTCTAATTTGAAAATTTATTCCCTGTGCTAACCCAGTATCTAAAGAAGTCAAACACCCCCCATTATTTTGTTTATAGAATTTGCTTATTTCATTTGCCCTCATTTTAAAGTAAACCTTAAAAGTAAAGTAAACTTTAAAAATAGACTTTGACATGATCACTATAGCAGTGATAGTGCTTAGAATATTTTAGAATAGCAACAAAACTAATTACTAATACTCAAATGGCTATTAAGTAAATAAAATTCAGTCCTTCTTTTCAATGAATGTATGATCCAGTAAGGAAACTAAAGTAAGTATATCCAGACAGAAAAGGAGTGAGGAACCAGTCCACCATAAAGCAGTAGAGTGGTTATGAGTTTAGTGTCTGATGTCACAGGCCTCTGTTTAAGTACTTCTTCTGTCCATGACAATTCTTATATTCTCTCTGTCTCTGTCTCTCTGTCTGTCTCTCTCTCCATCCCCTCCCTCCCTCCCTCCCTCCTCCCTCCCTCCCTCCTCCCTCTTCCCTCTCTCTCTCTCTCTCTCTCTCTCTCTCTCTCTCTCTCTCTCTCTCTCTCTCTCCTCTGTGTCTGTATGTGTGTAGGTTAGAAGAAAACCTTAGGTGGTGTTCCTTGGGAGTCTTCTAGCTTGGCTTGGATCTTTCACTAAGAGTTGGGACTCATCTGTTCAGCTAGGCTGTCTGATCAGCAAGGTCCAGGGACAATCCTGTCTCTTCTCCCCGGTGCTCTGATTGCAAACTCAAGTTAACTTGTCTGGTCTTCACTGAGTTGCTAGGAACTGAACTCAGGACCTCAAGCTTGAACAACAAACACCTTTCTGACTGAGTCATCTTCCCATCCTCCTTATTTTACCTTTTTCTTACATTGGTTCTAGCATAATACATGCTATGGTATTTTATTTCAAATATTGGTTTTTTTTCAATTGTTTAGTTCATTTCATGTTTGTTTTCCATCTTATTAACTACTTAATCCTCTTTTTATAATTTTTCTTTTGACTCTTGTTTATTTTTAAATAAAACTTTGACATACTCTAATTTCACCAATTTTGTATGTACAGCAGTATCTTCTCTGCTACAGTGTTCGTGCTTCCTACATGTATACTTTGGTTTTTACACGTCTCTGTAATTAATCTTCCTATAAACTAAAATTTCTATGTCTTTGTGTTTTAGGTCTGCTTATGGTGGGCAACTAGATTTGTTTCAGATCATGTTACTCTATTACTATAACATTTTGCTCTGAACAGCAATCACCACTTGAAGATAGAAGCCATTCATCTGAAGACATCTTTGTCAAAGCTGAGGGCACTGTCCTGACATTTACAATTAATTTCTGACAACGTAAAGCTTTTTAGTGACACACTGTCCAACAATGAAGGCATCATGGGGTAAATGAACTATTAACTAAAAGCGAAAAGTTTTCCCTGCCTTTAAGTCAGCAATACAGATAGTTTTCATGTGGAAAGCATGTTTATTTTAAAAAGTTATAAATTTAGCTCAATATGTTGTAAAACAGTGTTTGTCAACCTTCCTAGTGCTGTGACCCTTTAATACATTTCCTCATGTTGTGATGGCTCCCAAACAAATTGTTTTGTTGCTACCTTTAAATAGTTTTGTTAGTGTTATGACTCATAATGAAAAATCTGTGTTTTCTGATAGTTTTAGGCAACCCCAGTGAAAGGGTTATTCGATCCAGAGGGATCGTGACCCACATGTCCATAACCACTGCTCTAAAGGATGGGAAACACAGCTTCCCACAGCTAACACAATAAAATCCGTGTGGTACGAGACACTGGGCTACTGCTGTGATAGGCCTGACCATGCTTTGGTTTGGAGGAATGTGGACTTTGAGACTTTGGTTTAGGAAAAGTAGTGGAATACTGTTGGAGGAAGTATGTCATTAGGGGTGGCTTTGGAGGTTTCAGAACCCAAGCCAGGCTGGGTGTCACTCTCTTCCTGTTCTTTGCTGATTCAGATGTGGAATGCTTAGCCTTTTCTCCAGTCCCATGTCTACCAGTGTGCTGCCATGTTTCCCACCATGACAATAATGGACTAAACCATTGAACCTGTACACCAGCTCCAGTTAAATGCTTTTCTTTATAAGACTTGCTATGGTCATGATATTTCTTCACATTAGTAAGAGAGCCTAACTAAGAAAACCAACAAAGGTGAAACTCTTACAAGAATCTCCTTTATTGATTTTTCAGGAAGAAAAATGTGTTTCTTTCTAGCCTTCCCCCACCCCCATCCCCAAAGGTCTTGCTGCATTTTCCAGAATACCTGCATAGAATAGCTAGGTTTTGAAAAGCCTGTTGACAGTCTCTGTCTTTACCTGGATAGTTTAGTTATTAGTAGTCCTTGGAGTTAAGGATGTATGTGAATTATTTAACTGCCTTTTATTCGTATGGTCCTCATTTCCTATCTCCTGCCATATTTATTTGGAATGGGAATTTATTTCCCATTATCCATTTTCTGCATTTGTTTGAAGTTAGATTCCATTTTTCAAGTTTTCTTTTGTTTATATTCAATTTAGTGAAGTCTAAGGTTTAGTGAAGTCTAATACTTTAATACCCTACAGAATGCCCATCCCTTTGTCAAGCTGTTGTGACTGTTATTAGCTAGTATTTTCTTTTATCTTAAAAAAAAAGTACAAATTAAGGCTGAGCCTGGTGGTACAATCCATAGTCCTAGTGTTTGGGGGCTGTGGCAAATGTGAGTTCAAGGTCAGGCAGGTCACATACTGAGAATCTGTTTCAAAAACAGAACAAAGCAAAGTGAACCAAAGTAGACTTAATTATCATAGATAATACACTTTAATCATTAGGTTGGTTAGATGTTAACAGTTCTCGTTCTTTGAAGACAGTATTTGTTTTGTCTTTTGTTTCCATGCCTGTTCTTGAGAAATGAGCTCCTAATTCTATAATTAATCTTTTAATTCTATAAAATTATATCAGTATGAACATACTTTTAAGTGTTTTACTCCATTGTTCCTTATATGCTGCATCTTGTCCATGAGTACTAAGACTACATTTTCTTCTGATTGAAGTGTTTCACTGTCAAGTTATTTCCAGAGGGGGGGGGAATGTATGGAATAAATACATAAACATTTCTTTTATGTTTAAAACCTTTTCTTGAGCCTGAAGATATGGCTTAGTGGTTGAGTATGTACTACTCAGAGAGATCTCAAATTCTGAGTCTAGCATGGATGGTTTACAACTTTCTCTAACTCCACTTTATCAGATCCAACATACTTTTCTGGCCTCTGCTGGTTGTTGATGGCATCTGCACAGATGTGTCATATACTCATATAGACAAACAAATAAATAAGATGTTTTTAATGTTAAAATTACATTTGACTTCTTTTGTGGTCCGATCCATAACCACAAGTCATTCAGACTTATCACTGGCTTAGCCACAGAGTGGTGGAAAATCAAGAGGGAGGGAACCACCACCAATGACAGGGCTCATCAATAGCCACATAAATTATATTTTGAACAGTCACAGAATTCTTGAATTATAATTCTCATCTTTCAAAAGTCTCTAATGCTACTAACTGGGTTCAGTGGGTTCCTCTGGAGGAGTTCCAGGTTCTTGTGTCCTGGAGTAAGAAACTGGACAGAGATATGTGGGTAGAAATAGAAACAGGAACAGATTAAAACAAGATTCACTTCCAAGGCAAGAAGCAGGTTGAAGCATGAGGACAGTCAACAGGGCAAAGCTGTGGAAAGGATCACACTTCCTGAGTCATTTGAGTAGTGCAGTCTTTCTTGAACATGTATGATCATGTGCATTGTGTGCTGGTTGTATCATTACATCTTACACCTTCCTCAAGGTACATGTTTTAGTATCAGGAGTCATAGGTCCCCTTCAGGCACTGCAGTGCCTCTGCATACTTTCTGCATAATCCTCTGGCCTCAGTAATATTCCCTTTCCTCTGGTTTCTGATGCTACTAGTGAGAAATATGAGAGCTGTTCTGATTCTCATTCCTTTTTCATTTATTTTTGACTATTTTGTATGTGTTCACACAGGAGTGTGTGTGTGTGTGTGTGTGTGTGTGTGTGTGTGTGTGTGTGTGTGTGAAAGGGTTTCTGTGCTGTCCTAGAGCTTGCTGTGTAGATCAGGTTGGCTTTGTACTCAGAGATCCTCCTGGCTCTTCCTCCTGAGTGTTAGGATTAAAGACGTGTACCACTATGATAAGTCATATTAGGTTTTGATGTAATATAAAGTGTCTGCATGAAAAAGGTGAGCCTGGAACTATGTTCATGGGGAAGTCTGTCTAAGGTGATGTAGGAATAGAAGCCAGTACTCAAGATAACTGGAGGTATATTTTCATTCATTCATTTATTCATTCATTCATCAGATAGCAAGGATTGAACACAAATATCTAAGATTCTGAAGACAGCTGTAACTGGGGAAGGAGAGGGCAGAATAAAAATGGATCAAAAATATATATTTAATTTTTGATTTTTTTTTAATTATGTGAGTGTGTGTGAGTGTGTGTTGGAGTTACAGGCTATTGTTAGCTTCCTGATGTGAGTTCCGGGAACACACTAGGACCCTCTACAAAAGCAGCAAGTGCTCTTCACCACAAGCTATGTTGGTAACCTCTAAGTAAAAAATATTTTAAATACAAAATAATTGATTGAAGATCAGAAATGTAAAAACTGCATCAAATGTTTGGGCCACAGAACAGTTTGGCGCTCTGGGCTCATTTGGAGGAACAATGGGAAATGGAACTACACAAGCAGGTGGACCAGATTGCAAAGGGATTTTGTGGCATGTTTTCCAAAAAATTTTAACTGTGTGGCAGAAGTAGTGCTCTGTTGTAATGATGCAAGTTGTAAAAGACAGTATTCTTGCCTTTGAGAAACTGTAGGCATTGAGGGCTGTCACATCTGGCTACATGCTTTCTTGTGTGACCTAAAGAGGAAGTGTTTTGGAGTGCTTGTTTCTAGAGACAGAGGGAGGAAGGAAAGGAGGAGGGGCATGACATTCATATTCTTATTATCCTTGGGTATGCCAGGCTCAGACAGGTTAGATTATTTCTGTGTCATAATTGACTTGTTGGAAATGCTACTGTGGAGGGATAATTTTTTTAACCTTATATGAAAACATTCTCTGGGTCTGTTTAGTAAATTGCTTCATGAGTTCTGTGAAAATAAGACATAAGTATATATGTCAATTAAAAATTATATAACGTGAAATATTTAGGGATTATTAACTTTTGTTGCCACCATTATCTTTTTATAGAATAGAAATAAAGTTAATGTCAGTGGTTGTTATAACAAAGGGCATTTTCCCTTATTTCTCTACTCTCAGCACTTTCTTAAAAGCCATTTCTTATACTATACAACAAAGGATTTATTCCCTTGACAATATATTTAATAACAGACAATTTAGCAGACAGCATTGATACCTTCTATGTCTACATTTTTCTAGCTTTTCTAAGCAAATAAATGTTATGAACATTTTGTAATACTATATTTTCCTCAGCTTATGGCTCCCAGGTTAGCCATGTATGTAAACTACACACTGCAGCTATTTCTGTGGGCCACTGTGACAGCAGCTCATGAATTTTGCTGCCTTGAAAATGCACATGGTTTCAGCTTTGTGAGAAACCTCATCATCAAAGGAGATGGCTAGCAATGTTACCAACAAGACAGGTCCTCGATCCATGAATTCCCGTGTTTTCATTGGGAATCTCAATACTCTGGTGGTCAAGAAGTCTGACGTGGAGGCCATATTTTCAAAGTATGGTAAAATTGTGGGTTGCTCTGTGCATAGGGGCTTTGCCTTTGTCCAGTATGTTAATGAAAGAAATGCCCGAGCTGCTGTAGCTGGAGAGCATGGCAGAATGATCGCTGGCCAGGTTTTAGATATTAACCTGGCTGCAGAGCCAAAAGTGAACTGAGGAAAAGCAGGTGTGACACGGTCTGCAGCGGAGATGTACGGTTCCTCATTTGACTTGGATATGACTTTCAACGGGATTATTATGACAGGATGTAGTTACCCAGCACGTGTTCCTCCTCCTCCTCCTATTGCTCGGGCTGTGGTGGCTTCCAAACGCCAGTGTGTGTCAGGGAACACCTCACGAAGGGGCAAAAGTGGATTCGATTCGAAGAGTGGACAACGGGGATCTTCTTCCAAGTCTGGAAAGTTGAAAGGTGATAACCTTCAGGCCGTTAAAAATGAGCTGACTCAGATAAAACAAAAAGTGGATTCTCTGCTGGAAAGCCTGGAAAAAATTGAACAAGAACAAAGCAAACAAGCAGACTTGTCCTTCTCATCCCCAGTAGAGATGAAGAATGAAAAGTCTGAAGAAGAGCAGAGCAATGCCTCTGTGAAGAAAGATGAGACTAATGTGAAGATGGAGTCTGAGGCAGGTGCAGATGACTCTGCTGAAGAGGGTGACCTGCTGGATGATGATGATAATGAAGATGGGGGGGGATGACCAGCTGGAACTGAAGTATGATGAAAAAGAGCCTTAGGAAGAGAAGATGACAGAGACAGCGCCAATGGGAAGGATGACTCTTAAGCACATAGTAGAGCTTAGAAATCCTATCCCATTATTCATTTCCCTTGGCACTTGTGAGAGAAAGTAACACCAGATCATCTCCCCTAGAATGTCCTGCACATTCTTACTGTTCTCCCTCCTTATCCTTCCTGTGTTCATTAATTCATAATTTCCCTGTGCCTAGTTGCATTTTCACTTCCTTTGATGCTCCGTAGTAGTTTCAGTAAGTCTTTCCCTGTAAGTTTTGCTTTAATTTTGATACCTCTTTGACTTAACAATAAAAAGTTGTATGGTTTTTATCAAAAAAAAAAAATGCACATGGAATCACATATCCCCACTCCCCTTCTAGTTTGTATCAATCATGACTCAACACATTCTTGGTGAATCTCTAATGCAGTTGAACACCAGGTACCAGAGAGACAAGATGACAAATGCAGAGGCTATTGGTCTAATTGAAAAGACAAAATGTAACCAACCATGGGAAGGTAGATATCTCAAAAGATATGATAGAATATTCCAGACACTGTAAAATTTTTGGTTCATGTATTTAATCTCTTCCAATTATACTCCAGTATTGATCCCAGTTCCTGTCATTGACCAAATGTGGACTACACTCATGTGTAAAAAAAAAAAAAAAAAAAAAAAAAAAAATTAAAAGTCAACAATATGCCTTCTTATTTTGGAAGGGAAATTAGGCCTTTCAGAGAGAGACAGAATCTTAATTAGCATTTTCAGAAAGTGAGTTGTGGGAGCTGGGGAGATGGCTATGTATTCCCTGGAACTAGTTCGAAATTGTCACTTATAGCCTCTCTAGTAATACTGCCAAGTAACTTTACGTCACCTTTTGTCAGCTGCCATGACTCTGATGATGCCACGACTCCGTATCTTTTCTCTATCCCTCTTTTTGGTGTGGCAAACTGTTTTAAGACATCTGGAACACGTTCGGTAGTAATGTTAAGCTCCTCAGACTGCAGTAGAGCCACACCCTTGATACCTCATGTCTGCCACAATGCCCTGCAGTCCAAAACACATCAATTCTTTGTAGCACTCAAGTATATCATTGCCTGCCCACCAGCTGGTCAGGAGTTTGCAAGTTGGTACTCTTGTCTCCTGAACTAGGAGTAATCAAGAGAAACTAGGCACTATAGGTGCTGGTACTGGAATTGCAGGGATAACGACTTTCATAAACCAATATGATAAGTTCACTTTCGAGCTTGACACCGGCTTTCAAAAATGTCTGAAACCATGCTTACAATCCAGAAACAGATCAATTTTTTGGCAGCTGTGGTGCTTCAGAACTGATGGGAGCTAGATGTCCTGACAGCTAAAGAAGATGGTCTTTGCCTGTTCCTCCAAGAAGAATGCTGTTTCTATGTCAAACAATCTGAGATAGTGAGAAATAAAATCCAGGAGCTACAATCAGACATGCAGAATTTCAAGGAACATGAGGCCTCCAATTCCTGGATTTTCAAAAACCCTATATGGAAGTGGATACTCCCTTTTGTAACGTCTTTCCTAGTCTTCTTCCTTGTCGCGTCTTCTCGGCCGGCAAGTAAGACACGACACCCCTGGATTCTTCTCTGACAGCTCTTTTATTCCAGGCACAATCTTCATCCATTGAAGGGGGCCCCACCAAGCAGCAGAAATGCACTGCTTATATACCCTTCCAAGGGGGCGGGCCAGGCGGGCTGTTCTCTCAGGATTGGTTAGGGCCAATACTTCATTAGCATAAGCCCTGTGATTGGTTGAGGCTCATGCCTCATTAGCATAAGCCCTGTGATTGGTTAGGGTTCGTGCCTCATTAGCATAAGCCCTATGAGCTCATGCCTCATTAGCATAAGCCCTGTGATTGGTTAGGGCTCATGCCTCATTTGCATAAGCCCTCTCGGGAGGGGCTTGAGGCTGACGCATGTGCAGTAGGCTTATACAGGACGCTGCGCCAGCCATGTTGGAAACCGGTGCCGTCTCTTCGGCCACCTACACTTCCTGACATTATTATTCACTCCTTGCCTCATTAATCTTGTTTCTACATTTCTTCAATGACACATACAAAAAAAAATTCTAACCAAACTATTAACTAGTTCCTGTCACAGGATTACCAGCTGCTGTCCACAGAGGAGCCTGATGTGAATGTTTACCAAGTGGACCCCGATGGTGAAAGTCAGCTGTACCCCCAAATTGACAACACCCTTAGACAGCAGGAATCATTTTAAGGGACACGACACCCCTATTCCCCTTTCACCATTGGCTCCCTGCTGCCTCCCTTTTCCTTCTCTTTATGATAAAAAAAAAAAGGGAGGTATATTGGTATCAGGAACCAGCTTGGCAGATAGCCTCCGAATCCAGTGACATCACCCATAGGCAACAGAGACCCGCATATCTGTTGTCATGGCAATCGCATATATTTCTAGAGTCCACTTCTCACCTCTACCTGTGAGCAGATACTTCACAGCCTAGATAAAAGGCAGACCGTTCCTGACCTTCACCCCTTTTTCTTCTCTCTCTTTCCCCCTTTGTCTCTGTCACTCCCTCCTTGCTTCTGCCCCACAATAAACCTCTGCCATGTAGAACTGCATTGGCATGGTGTGGTCTGCCTGGACGCAAGCTATGATTCCAACACAACAAGGATAGCCTATGGTGAGACAGGAAGCCACAGAGAAGGAAAAGATAGACTTACTCCTTCACAGGAACCTTCTTGAGAGAACTCTCTCGATAGGGAAAACTACACTAATAACTCCAAGAGCAGCACAGTTGGTCAGTGACCCAGTAGTCTTCCACCAGGCTCCAAATCTTGACAGCCATGCTGGCTCAGGAAGGTGGTGCTAGGAGCCAAGCTTCCAAAGTACCAAGGCACAGGGCACTCTGAACCACCTCCAATCCCTGCAACTTGTCACCTTCATGTTCAGTTTCCATCAAGAAAATCTTGAGTGCAAGGGTTTAATTGGCCAGTCTAAGTTGTCACCTCAGACAGTGAAGCTGCTAGCCTCTTGTGTGCAGACAAATTCTCCAGATTCACTTGGAAACCAGGTCTCCCATTAGACTCTCTATCTGAGGTCTGGGCCGTGTTCTCCCAACAGCATTCACAGACTAGAGCAGGAGGGCCTGGGGTTCTCAGAGTCTTCTCTCAGCTTTGCCATTTGCCTTCCCTTCTCTTGAGTCCTCTCACCTTTGGGACCTTTTCAGGCCATTTTGGAGATGTACTGGACAGATTACCTCAGGCTGACTCTAGCCATGGCACCATGGTCCTCTCAGATCTCACTGTGCTCCTGGACTCATTCCTCATGTCCTTTTGCTAAATTTAGGTACAGCCTATAAATCAAGCATATTAACATTTTGTATGACCAAATTATAAAATGTAACAGATTTATTATTTTAGAATGTGAGACAAATGAAGAGTGACCATTATAATTTAAAATGTAAATCTTTTCACAGCAGAGCTGAAGTCAGAAATACTTAGGATTTTGGTGGTGGTAATAGTGGGGCAAGGCCTAGAAATACAACTTTGGGTTTCATTATTTTGAAATGCTAAAAATATTTTCCTAAGATTCTCTAATAAATGCCAAATTCTCCCAGACATATCATGACTTTGTGTCCCCTTTCTTCTCTCTTTCTGTTCCCCTTTCCCATCACTCTCTCTCCCCCTTTTCATTGCAACAGAATATATTGAAATGAAGTTTCAATGTATCAGAGCACTGAAACCTGTCTCTGTTGAGAATTCAAGCTTTTGTATGGAATGTTCAGGTAGGAAATGTTCATAAAGCTAGCCAGACCAGCAGTTAGCTACCAAGGAGAGGATATGAGATACCATTCAACCTCCACCCAACATGACAGTCCCTGCTGTCAAAGAGCGCTAGCCTTCAGGGGCAGCTCAGCCCATTCTGGCTCTTTGTAGTCTTTGGGTTTATAGTTTTCTAATCTGCAGACATTAGAAATACTATTTAGTAATCACAGGTTAACCCCAGCCTTAAATAGCTTCCTTAGTTACATGTTAATGTATTTCTACAGTCTTCTGGAATCAGCACTTTCTGGAAAGGAAACTGTTCAAGTGTCTGGTCTCTGTGTGTGGTTGTTTGAGTGGTCAAAATAGTGTGGCAAGTGAAAAAGTAAAAGAAACAATATTTCAGGTTAGAAAAAACTGGGAAGATGTCATGGAGAGTTAGCTTTTTAAATGTTGATGACAAAGATGCAAATAAGGCTGAGAAACAGCAGTATATCCTGGAAAATTATGGTTACTCAAACCAAAGATGCTACAACTTGGAGGAAGAGAAAACAATCTTAAAGGTAAATGATGAAGGTTGCTTGGAAATGATGCAGGGAACGACTCAGAAGCTTTGCCAGGAAAGTGTCATTTTTAATGTCTGTAAGTCCCATTCACATGCATTAGTCTGATGCGATTCTTTGATGACTTATCATTTATGACTTACATAAATTGTTTTGGTATAAACAGGGGAACTCTGTGCCCAAAGTTGTGTATACATGGTATGTAGTTTTCAGATTTGAGCATAGATGAGAATCACTGCCTGTACTTTTTTTATTTAACTTTTTATTGATTCTTTGTGAATTTCACATCATGCACCTCAATCCCATTTGTCTCCCCATCCCTTCATACCGCCCTCCACCCTTGCAACCTAAGTCTCAAAATAAAAAAAAAATCTCATTGTATAAGCTGCAGTGTGTCACAGTGTGTCCTACAGTATACTTTTTGCCCATATATAGTAGTAAATTTCTAACCCCAATAAGCCCATGCAAAAACCACACAACTCATTTACAATATTTATAAGC
Organism: Mastomys natalensis; assembly: GCA_021653895.1. NCBI lineage: Eukaryota > Metazoa > Chordata > Mammalia > Rodentia > Muridae > Mastomys > Mastomys natalensis. The sequence continues at coordinate 307,922 of JAJTUV010000968.1, forward strand.
TATACACCTAGATTGGGCAGATTTACCACTATACTACTCTACCCACCCCACCCCACCCCAGCTATGAGATCCTTTGTTACTTGCGGCTCCTCCAAGCCATATGATTCTGCTCCATCTTCCTTCTGCCTCTCTCCTCCATCTTTCTTCTTCCAGTCTCTTAAAACCTCCAGCCCCACCTTTCCCTTCGACTGTCCAATCACAGGCTCTAGCCTTTATTTGACCAGGTAAAATGGGGAGAAGGTTCACATGAAATCACCTGAGAATGTAATCCACTCCTAGTCAGGACAGCCCTTCTTGAGGAAGCAGAATTAACATCAGAATACAAACAGAACCACGGCAACCCACAATACCCATACTTCTTTGCTTGCAAATGTTCATTGCAATGAGTCACTGGCCTGATTCAAGGCCTGAGATTCTGCTACACTCTCAATACTGGATCCTCACTGGGACTCCTCTTGGATCTCCTATTGTGTCATGGAGATCCTGCAGCTTTGGATCTGTAGGATGGACCCCTTCAAGGGGTCCAGCAGTTCATATATGAGGTAAATGTTGGAGCTGGCCAACACAAAGCCCTCGATCTTGTCCTTGGTTGTAGCTGAGCTGGTTACCTTGCCAACTCTCCTGCACTACCCTTGCTAGCCAATGTCATGTCTGGCAAGGAGCAAAGCCAGATCTTATGCCCCCAGGATAAGCTCACCAGCACTCATGCTTGTAAGGCCAGCTCTATTGTTTTGCCCAGGCAATGTGCAGGAACCATTCTTCTAAATGTTGCTGCTGGTGGGGACAGAGTCAGCTCTCCCACTCTCATGACTCCAGAACTAGTTCTCCTGCCTGCCATAGGTGGTGGGGTGGGGCATCTCTCTTGCCACCACAAGACTGCCTGCACTTTTAACAAAAGTTGTATTTATTCCCATTCCAAATGTCTGAAGTTAATTCTTCAAAATGAATGAATTAATGGGCCAGGGAGGTAGTTCATGAATAAAAGCATTTGCCACACAATCATGAGGACTTGAGTTCAAATCCTCAGAACTTGTGTAGCACAAGCATCTGTAATCAAAGAATTCCATGGGTAGATGGGAGATAGAGAGGGGAGAATCCTCAGAAACTTACAGGCTTCTATTAGCCTATAATCCAAGAAACCCTCTCTCAAATAAAGTAGAAGGCAAAGATACTTAAGATTATCTTCTAAGCTGTATATATGCACCATGGAATGTATGTATCTATATTCACACATAAAAAAGTGCAGGCTCACGCGAACACACACACACACACACACACACACACACACACACACACACACATGATGAGAGCTGAGCATGGTTGTACATGCCTGTAATCCCAGTACTGGGAAGCCAAGACAGGGACAGGAAGATCACTGTGATTGTGCTTGATTCCTAATGAGTTCAAGGTCAGTCTTTGATATATAACAAAATCCTACCTCAAATAAAACAAAATGCACATTCTTAGCAATTCACTCATAGCAGTCCTGAGTGCTGAGTGTGACAGCTCTAAGGGGAAAGGTATCCTGGCAGGTGAGAGTCATAAATACCACAAAGTTACATGGGACAATAAACTTTACATAAGAGATTTATATGGAAAGACATAAGTAGATGGCTGCCTCTGTTTCAGAGAGAAGCAGCAAGGAAATGAGCAGAAGGCAGAGTTTTTGTGTGTGTTGGGTTAGAGGGTGGAACAGCTTTCCAAGGTGACCTGGGATTAGTGGGGTTTTCTTTTTTGGGGGGCCTGATTTTGGGACAAGCTCAGGGATTGATGGGATTTTGTGGCTTGATTTTGAGACTTTGTTTTTTCCTGTAGGGTGGAGCTTCACTACCTGCTTCTCAAGATGTTAGAAATGGGCTAAGAGTGTTTGGAGATGGAGCCTGGCCACTGTGTGCCTCCAGTGGCTTACACTGAGTCCTCTGCTAGACTTATGAGAAACAGGATTATGTGATTAATATGACCTCTATCTTACTATGCCATGGATTTGGGGAAGGATGTTTTTATTTGTCATTATAGTTAGGTCAGCTATTACATATTGTAAATAGTAAACACACGTGAACTTATTTACTTGTGTATTCCAATGGTTCCTGGAAAAATGTGTCAGTTAATGGATTTTAGAGTTTGGGATCATATTCAGGGTCTTCCTCATCCTAGGCGAGTGTTCTATAATTGACTACTCCCAAACCAATACACATATTTTGAGTCCTGGAGAGATGGCTCAGAAGACCCAGGTTTGATTCCCAGCACCTACATGGTGGCTCACAGTGTTTTGTAACTCAAATTCCAGGAGATCCAATGCCATCTTCTGAAATCCACAGACACCAGGCATGCAGGCAGTGCAAAGACATGAATATAGGCAAAACAATCATATATGTAAATTAGTAAGATAATTTAAAATTTTAAAAAATCTCAAGTAAATAGAAGTTCTATAAAGTTATGAATCATGCCTTTCTTGTTCATTGTTTTATTTATTTCAAATAGGATGGTGCTTATTACACAGTATAGACTATTTTTCTATTAGTGTATTTCTTTGTGTGACTGTGCATGCATTACACATCTATCTATGTATCTATGTGTCTATGTATCTATCTACCTACCTACCTACCTACCTACCTACCTACCTAATACCTCCTGAATCCATTTCATGTTGCTTGTGTTTTAGAGCTGACCACTTCGTATTGGATAACCTATCAGAGCTCATCCCAGGAGAAAAAAGATTCTCTCTTCCCTCAACAGTCATTGATTATTTATAGCTAGCGGTGGAGCATTGTGAAATTCTCCCCATTCATGGTGGCATATTGGCCAGTGTGGTAATTATGCAGGTCTTGTTTGGTTAACCATACTGTTGAGAATGGTTCTTCTCTAGGGTCCACAATCTCACCAGCTGTCTAGATTTATAATATCCAACATGAATTCCATCCTACTGAGTGAGGCCTAAGTCCAAACAGACTGCTATTGGATACCATCAAGACAGAAGTGTCAGTATTACACCACTGAGGTTAAGTTGATGGCTGGCTTTCATAGTATTAAGGTGCTATGCAAGCTTCCATGGGGGAAAGCAATCTATTGTCCTATTTAGCTATAAAAAAAATCCTATAAACTACAACAATGGTTCTTCTTGAACACTTGGATTTTTTATGTGGGTGACAGAGACTGGACTCATGTCTTCATTGCCTGGCAAGCACTTTATTGGCTAGTCTGTCTCCTAAGCCAGTGAATAGGTTTTAAATGAATAATGATGGCATAATTCATTCTAATGACACCTGACAAAACCAGACATTAATACCTATGTATAATGAGTGGAAAAGCCAAGGCATTTAAGAAAAGTTAGAAATCAGTGGTCAAGACCAGAATAGACCCAAAGTCTCCTGATCTACAACATGATGCTTTGTGTCCCTGCTCACACTAGTGCATAAATTTAGAACCGAGGTCCCACCTTTCTGCGAAAGATGTGAACTTTAATTAGGTGCAATCACACATGGTATAGAAAAGGCTTAAGACTATTAAATTTCCTAAAAATGATAATGAATCAGATTCTAAAATAAGCTTGTTAAATGCTATTCTTAAATTCAAAAGATAGTAGCATATGATGCCTTGCTTTTTTGCTGTGAGACTGAGGTCTTGCTGGGCCATGTCTGGTGTCACATCCCATCATTTCTCTGATTGTGCACTTCAACTCCGTCTTGGGAATTGGAAATTATACCGAATTCCAATTCTCAACGAATTATTTTGGCTTTTTGTAGGTTTTTGAACAAGCTTATTTGAAAACATCTAATCCTATGATATACAAATGAACAATCAAAATTAGAAATACTGGTTAAATTTTTCATGAGTGAGAGATTGATGCTGTAAATTATTTAAAAGGTTCTTTTTATTATCTATGGGCTTAAAGACAAACTTTCCTAAAAATTTCAGATTTTCAGCTTCAATAAAGCCTAATATTTGAAATATTTAAAATCATTTCATAACATACTAAAGCATAAGTAGATTACAACAGAGAGACTGAGGAAGGCATAGGCTAAATCTGTGCCTTTTCACAGGGGGTCAAGCCTTGGATTCCTTGTTGATCCATTGATGGCACAAAGAAAAGATGGCTTTAATTCATAGGGAAATAGATAGAAAGACTGACATTTTATGAATCAAGCAGAAATTCCCTATAAACTTGTCAAGATCAAGGCAGGCTCTTCCCAGTTCTGCCAGCAATCAACCCAAAGCTATAAAGGAGTGGAGGTAGTTGGGCAGAGAATAAGACTAAGGTCAGATGGGCTTATATTGCTTGCTGGTTCTGTCTTTCCAGATAAGAAGTGAGAGTTTGTTTGTGTGACCATAGGAGCTGTTGAGAAGCCTTCAGATATAATGCAGCACAAGCATGAAAATAATCCATCAGTGTTGTTGTTACTGAGTTTTCCCATTGTATTTTTTTTTTTTTTTTTAGTGTCAGGAGTAGGAAGGGAAAAAGGTCAAGTCACAGCTGTGATATTACTAGCAATCTTAAGTGATTTTCATGAAATAAACTAATGCACATGTGTCAGGGGAGCAAGGAGGAGACAAACGAGGAAGTCAAAGACATGAGAATGGACATGAGCCTACTGTGTTGTCTTGGTGATGGAGTCAGCTATAAGGTGTTGCTTTCATTATCTGCATTTCAGAGAATGTCTGGAGCTAGGTGATGGTACTGTACATCTTTAATCTCAGCAATTGGAAGGCAGAGTCAGGCAGATGTCTGAGTCTGATGTCAGCCTGGTGTACAGAGGACAGCCAAGGTAACACAGAGAAGCTCTGTCTCAGATGGGGGTGCAGAGGTGGTTGGAGCTGGAGCTGGAGCTGGTCCTACCTCATGCTATCCTTTGTCCATACCCAACCATATATGATGAAAGAGCAAAGGGTCTTCTATGTTAATCAGTTCCTCTGTGGATCCTGCCAGGCTGCTATCAAATCCCATGAGGAGAAAGCATGGCAATGTCTTCACTGAATTGGCAGGAATATTATACAATACATTTGGAGAGGGAGTCAAGGTAGGGAGACAGAGGAAGGAAGTGAATGAAAAATATAGGAGGATGAATCTATTGCAAAACATTCTACCTGGCAACTAGGACAAAGAACAGGAAACAAACATATTTGGTGGTTCTACCCTCTAATAATATAAACAACATATTGGTCCATGTACTGTACTAAGCCCCTTTAGGGTTGCATCTCATTAAAATTTTACAAGATTCCAATGAAGCAGATTGTTTTATTAAGGAGTTTCTATTGCTGCAATGAAACACCATGACCAAAAAAAAAAAAAAAAAAAAAAAATTAGAGGGGAAAGGGTTTATTCAGTTCACACTTTCATATCACTGTTCAGGATTGAAAGAAGTCAAGATAGCAACTCAAACAGGGCAGGGACCTAAAGCAGGAGCTGATACAGAAGATGTGCTGCTTACGGGCTTGATCTACATGGCTTGATCTGTATGCTTTCTTATAAAATCAAGACCACCTGCTATAAGTGGCACCACCCACAATGGACTAAGCCTTCTTTCATCAATTACTAATTAAGAAAAAGCCCCACAGGCTTATCTATATCCCAGTCCTACAGACACATTTTCTCACAGAGACTCCCTCTGCTCTGATGACTCTAGCTTGTGTCAATTAGACATAAAACTAGCCAGGACAAAGGTCTTATCCTATTGTTCTACTTTTTAAATAAGAAAGTCCAAGTTTGGCTCATGATGTAGGCCTTGAATATAAGAACTTGGGAGACAGAGGCAGGCAGATTTCTGTGAGTTTGAGGCCAACCTCATGTACATAATGAGTTCTAGGACAGCCTCAGGAAAAAAAAAAAAGAAAAAGAAGAAAAAAAGAAAGAGTTGGGGAAAGGCAAAACCCAACACAGAGTAAGTAACTTTTCTAAGATGTTGCATCATGAAAGAGGAGAAAACACATATTAATCCTAGGTGTGGTGTCTTAGTTACTGTTCTATTCTGAAGAGACACCATGGCTAAAGAAAGTCTTATATGAGAAAGCATTTAAGCGTTGCTTATAGTTTCAAGGGATTCAAGGGATTGGTTCATGATCATCATGGCAGGAAGCAGGTAGGTATAGTGCTAGAGCAGGGCAGACAGGAAGCAGAGAGGCAGAGACACAGATACACACACATACACACACACACACCAGATAGACAGACACACAAAGAGAGACACAGAGTCAAGGACATTGGATCTGGCATAGGCCTTTGAAATCTCAAAGCTCACTCCCAGTTGCATATTTCCTCTAAAAGATCACACCTACTTCAACAAGACCACACCTTCTAATCCTTCTAATACTTTTCAACCAGTTCTATTTCCAGATGACTAAGCATTCAAGTATATGACCCTATGGGGCTGTTCTCATTCAGACCACCATATGTGGCGTGGTTCCTAAAGCATGATGTCATCCTGCATTGCCAGGATGAAGAGATATATACTCAGTTCCCAATGCCAGGCTCTGTCTGGGAAAGTCCCTCTTTTGAATGGCTGCTTTAAAACAAATGGCCATTGTCATGACTTGGATATAAAATAGTACAAAATCTCATGTATTGAAGCTTGATTCACATATTATGATAAAGCTGACAGGTTATTGAATCATAAGAATGCTGATCTCATGTGTAGTTTAATGCATTGATGAGTTTCCAGATGAATGGGCTCTTAGTGGGGTCTTAATGGCAGAAGGATAGCATTTGGGGTCATGTCTTTGAAGATCTTTTCTATGCCCCAGGTCCACTCTTTCTCTCAGCCTTTTAGTTGGCACAAGACAAGCAGGTTTCCTCTACCACATCCTCCCACCATGATGTTTCTGACTCATCACAGAAATAAAAGCAGGGAGTGGGACAGCCAACCATGACTGAAACCCCTGAACCATAGACCAAAATAGACCTCCTTTATTTATTATGTGTAGTTTGTCATAATGACAAAAAGTATAGCCAGCTAGAGTCTCAAGCCATTCTCATGCTTCCAGAGGATATCGGCAGAAGAGATAGTTAGGTGTGGATTCTGTATTTATATGTCATGCCATTGGAACTAGTTTACAGAATTAGGATGCCTTACCCAGAGTGGTTTGTGCCACTGTTATAAAATTGTCTAATATTTTCCACACCAACAGATAGTCTTACGAATTTGTCATCAAGTTGTTACTTTAATATCACAGTCAATCATATATAATGGCACAGCCAAACACACCTGACATGCTCATTAAAACAAATATCACATTTGCATAATCACTGTCAATAGAAAGATTCACATACAAGGCATATCAAAAGCTAATGAGATTTGTTCAGGCAACAATGCCCTCCTCATCGTGCATCTGTCCCAGGTATTTTTATGGGGACTCTACAACCTCTATCTGCTCTCCTTGCCTCACTTCCTGGAAGACACAGCTTTTATGTTAGACTAGTTCATGGCAAGATTATAGGGAAAGGCAGAAGGAGTAATAAGGAAAAACTGAAGCTATTTGTGTGTGAGACTGCCATTACTGAAAAAAAAAAAAAAAAAAAACCACTTAAGAGGCATTGTTACTATGGAGACCAGAGGTCACGTCCAGGACGGGCTGTTATGCTGTGATACAACAGCTGGAGTCCTGTGTTTGTAGAAGGAGTAATTTATTTAATGCTGCATTTGAGGGCAGAGTAGAGCCCACAATTCAAGACTTATCACAGTAGAACAGGTGGAATGTCCAGGGCCCACAATCTGATGGATGGGGATTGGTAGATTGGGAGAGGCTAGGAAATGTTCCTTGGTTCTCAAAATATTCTCAATGTATCATATTTGATCATCTCCATCTGCTTTGAGATGGGTGTTATCATCTCTCTCTTTGTTATATAAGGATATAAAGGCAGCAGTAACCAACCTATCCAGTGAGCACAATGAGGAAATATCAAAATGGAGTCTTGAGTTCAAGACTCAGTTCTTAAAACCAAACAGGCTCCAAACCAAACAGATCATCCAGAGTCGAGGAAAGTGATGTGGTGAGAGCTATGCATGTCAATAGTGCTGTTCATCAGTAAAACCAACTACTTTGTAAAACAGGCCAAATGCAGGGTTACAGTAGAGGGCAGCCTGTTTTAGCAGGGCAACAGAGTACATGGCCTCAGAAGCACAGTGCAAGTTGCACTATCTTTATCTTAATCCTAGGGAGCTGCATGGTATTTTTTTGCTTTCTGGGTGTTTTTTTTTGTTTTTTTTTTTTTTTTCCTTATCACTTACCAGATGCTGAAACATACCTCCTGATACTCATGCTGCACATAGATCATCTCTGGGCTTCTCAGAGGCTTACTTCTTCCCCCAACCATTTCCACCTGAGAAATGATAGTTCTTAATCAATCAAGGTTTCTGACCTCTTAGGGTTGTTTAAGTGAAAATGTTCCAAATGGAAAGAGTCACTCTTAAGGGCAATGGCCATTCTCATCCTGCTTACTGGTGAATTTCTGTCACTAATTACAGCCAGCCTGTTGTGTAAGTGAATGACTATGCTAGTGAATGTGTGAGTGAATAAATGAATGTTAAGCAGAATTACTCAGGAAAACTTGGGGGAGGGTGGTGTCATTTCCAAAGTGATTTCATCATTTTCAAGGATCTGCTTAAACAAAGCTCCTTCACCTCCAGCAACCATAGTCATTGACCATTTGATCCATGTTAGGAACTGGAGAAGAGAAAGCATAATGTCAGGTCAATGAAAGACTCTTAATTTCTCCATTGTTTGAATACATCTACTAGCGTTTTCTTAGTGAACTTAGCATAGTCCCTGGAACATAGAATGTGTCCTATAAATATGACTAAGTAGTAAACATCCTTGTAGTAAGACAGTTTCATGTAGTTAGTGTTTTGTTTCGTTTGTTGGCACAGTATATAAAAGTCCTATATTGGTTAAGACTATAAATTATGACACTCTCCCAAGTATAAAGTCTTTACTGAGGGTCATTGCCTCAAGGGAGTGATATTGAAATCTGGCATAGCTTATAGCTATACCTTTTTTTTTCCTCTACTTTTCATTAGGGGGTAGGATAGCCAGATGCCATGATTGGAGAAAAGACCAGGGCATTATCAAACACTGAACTTTCTGGTGCCTCAGTCTTGCACACAGCCTTCAGACCTGTGAGAAATAAAAAATTCTTCTTTATAAAATACCCAGCCCTGGGTATTCTATAGTAGTAGCACAAGTAATCTAAATCATCATCTGAAATGCCACTTAAACTCATCTTTTCATCAACCTTATCACTGCTGTATGCATCAGGGCCACTGCAGTTGTCTCTTGACTGGTCTCCAAGCTTCTGCTCTAATGTACTGTCTGATGAACTTTTCAAATTATACTACAGATAACCTCACTCACTTCCTTAGATCTTTCAGTTGGTTAGCTCCAACTAGTCTTAGAGTGTGTCTTAGAGGGATATGCAAACCGTGGTATAGATGCTCTTACTTTGCCCAACTTTGTTGTGTCTTTTACAGTAACTTGAGCCACATGTCTTCCTGCAGTTCAGTCCTCTTATAAAGCAACAGAGTGGGAATGTGGTGTACTGAAGATCCTGTCTTTCAGTGCAGTACATTTTCTACCATGCAGCCTTTTCTGCCTTACTTTCTGGTATCTTATTCTGACATGGCCAAAAGATGCCCTTATAAAGGAAGGAAACAAATGGTATGTGACTGCTCACCCAACTCTAACAAAATTACTTATTTTAATTAATTAAGTTCTTTAGAAAATGTAGAGATAGTCAGAGTCTGATAAAGCCAACAATATTGTCTTTCTTTAGATACAAGTCTTTTCACCATTTTTGGTGAATCATGAATTATATTTGAGAAATGCCTGTATTATCTTTGGCTAATGATAAGATGGTGCTGTATAGTAAAGATTAAAGATCAATTGTCAAGCATACTTGCTAAAAAGTCTTCTGACTTTCTGAAGTGCTTTGAACCCTGACATGGTTGATGAGCAGAGTTAGAGCTGTTAGACTGTGGCTTCCTTGGGGTAGCAGCCTGAGTGTAGTGAATTCTGAGTTCTTACTGTTCCTTTGTTAAACTGTCTCTGAGAGAACTTAGTCACTATTTATGATGGTGGGTCAGAATGACAGTGTTCATTGTGAAGAGCTTTGGGGACGATTATGGAAAAGTGCTTGTCTCATGCATGAATTTATTCACTGTGAAGAACACCCAAGTTACTGCTTTCACTCAGGTGGGCAGGTGTGCATAGACTGAGAATGATTGTGGGATGGGAGATGAAGAAGTGGCCACTGACAGAAAGTAATAGATGTCACACCGTGAAGAAATCTACTGCGGTCCCTGAGCCTGAGATTAAACAAGGAACAGGAAAGCATTTTTCACCTTCCTTGTCCTTCAGGACTTTCTAAAGTTCTAGAATCTTAGAAACAATCATTAGAAATGACCCATCCAAAGTATTTTTCAAGTTCCCCAAAGATTACCATGGCAACTAAATTACTTCATGACTAAATGAAATGTTTAGAGATGTTTTTTCCTATCATTTACAAGTTGCTGTTTATTAAAGTGAAATGTCAGAGGTTGGAACTATCATACTCTTTGAAAAGTAAGAGCGTGAACAGTCTCTGGAGGGGGTGGATGCTCTGAACAATATGAAGGAAGTTTGTCAAAAGCCTCCATGCCCTTCTGTAAGTTAAGTGCTTGGCAATGACAATGAAATCATTCAGTGGGACACTGTTGCTCTCTGTGAAAGGAACACAAAAGAGCAGTTTTACTATGGGTTTAGTTTTGGAATAATTTGGAGATAGCTTCTTTGTTTATTAGAAAAAATTTGAGTCCACTTATCCTATAGCCTTGAATTTTATGTCCTACCAAGTAATTTTTTTTCATGATCTGAAGGGGAAGTAGGAATAATCTCTGCTATTTTTTTAGATGATGTTATATAATTAACCCTGATGTTTCGCTTGAAGTTTGTTGTTGTTGTTTAGTGGAAGATTGTTTTCCTTTGACATTTTATGTGTGTATTCTTAGAAAACCTGTTTTCTTGTAATGAGTCAAAGAACCCTAGTGATGAGTAGAGTGTAAACGCTACATGAGTGAAATTTATGAAGTTTTGTTCTCCTCTTCTAGATTCACTGTTTATAGCAAGTGCAGGTGTGTAAAGTCTCTACCTTGAGCCATTTATTTACACACCTGGGTAAATATTCCATTGGCCCATGTGAAGTCTCCACTCCTCAGTATGTAGGCAGTGCATCTTGACCCTCCCCAGCTTCTATTTGGATATTTTCACTACCAACACCAACACTTTCCCCAGAGGCAGCCTATTGCATTAGACAGGAAAATTTGGCTTCCTTTTCATTAAACTAAAACTGTTATCATAGAACTTTTGCCCATGGATTCCTACTTGACTCTTAGGATCAATGCAACTGAGATGCCAGCAATCACAAAACTTCCACTGAACTAGCCTTCTTCTGGACCAAAGGTTGAAGCCTTGCAAAGATGGAGTGACTTTAAGAGTTCTTTGATGTCAAGTGACTGACTTGCATTGTGTATGGTTACATAAGTCTATGTTGTGAGGTTTACATAACAACAGAATTACTTCAAGATGAATTCTCTAATGTCAACAAATAACAACTGTATAGATATACTCCATACGACAAATGTTGAGCAGTAATTTCCCAAGATGAAGGGAACATATCAAAAAATATATATTAGTTCTACTCCCACCCCAAGCTTTTCCCCTTTTCCCAAGGTGGCTTGTGCTCTTAACTGAGCAGTCATTTCTATAGGCCCTTGGCCTTTCATTCTCTTTCCTACTGATTAAGAAGTATTTTGTCTTTAAAAATATGTTAGTTATGTTCCATATCCCACTGCACTTTTTTGTAGTGTTTGATTCTTGACACATGAGATCAAAAAATGAAGCTCAGAGATGCTGGACCTTACAGAACTGTGGGCATGGACTTGTCCCTTCTCATGAGAAAGTTATCCACTATGAGCTTGTCAGTAAGGAGACATAAACAGAAGTGACTTGTGTGAACACTCTTGTTGAACCATAAACAGTAATTGCTATTTGTACTATTAGTATAAAAATAGAGACACAGTCTAAAGTGCATGTGAATTTATAGATAAGGATTTTTGGAGTTCTCATCAACATATACTTCTCCTTAAACATGAGTCTGTGCTCATCTGATAGAGCCATTGTAACTTGAAAAGCCTTGTTAGTGCTTTGCATACAAATTGGTAATACTGTAAAACTCTCCAGAAACTTCTGAACTGTCCATGTCCTCTTAATATTCACTTCTGAAGTGTTTCTTTAATGTATTCTAAGAAATCTGAGAGTGATAAGCTCATTGCTGTATTCTTTTAAATGTTATATTTCCCACAAAAAAAACCCTAAAAGTGTGAAGTTACTAGAGTGAGGACACCAAGTGTATAGCAGCCATTAGAGTAAAAGGAGACCCTACAGTATGTCAGCATGATATAGTTTCCCAAGTATAGTGATGACCACACTCACCTCACAGTGGCAATGTGAAGTGTGCACATACTCAGTATAGTGAAGACCACACTCACCTCACAGTGGCAGCGTGCATATACTCAGGCCTTCTTTTAAGTAGAAGGTAATTTTCCATAAACAGGAAGAAAGAAAAGCATATGGGCTGAGAGTGTGTTATAGAATCAAGAATAATAAATATGTATCTTTGTCCAAAGAGCAAAAAAATACTATACAGGGTGGCATGCAGATTAGCAGGGAGCCCAGGTCTTTCTTCCGTTAGAATTTGGGCCAAAAAGTATACGATGTGGCTTATGCTTAACAGTTAAAGAAATGTTCAGTATAAGAAGCAGAGGTGATTACTTAAGATGCATCTTTAGAGCAGTGTGTTCTATCTGTAAAAAGAACGAGTTAAGAATGAAGCACATGGTGTCAGACGACTTGGTTCTAATCTTACTGTCAGAGGCTAGGGTCTCAGAGGCAGAGGACATGACATTCAAAGTTTCTGAGAGTTTTACAGTATACAATTTGTATGCAAAGAACTACAAGGCTTCAAGTTACAATGGCTCTATAGATGAGCACAAACTCATGTAAGAGAAGTATAGTTGATGCATAATTTTAGACAGATCTGTAATGTAGCACAGGCTGGCCTCTGCTTGTTATCCTTTGCCTAGCTTCCTGAACCTAGAATTAGGCACAGGACAGACCTGGGCATGCAGGAATATAGCATCAACCTGTGACAGAAGGCAGAAGAGCTTGGAATGAACAGAACTGGCTTAATCAGAGTCCAGAAGCCTCATACCTAGGACCCTGGGTTACAACACATGGCAATGCCCCAGACACCTAAAATAAACCCTTACACTTTGCTCTCATCATCTACTTGTCCTGGGAAAGGTGTGTTGTCTGCTCAGTCTCCCTGCAGCCAACAGTGACCAAAGCAGCATTTACAGCAGCTTGCAGGAGGTCATCTTCACAGGGGGCCTGCAAGGCACACTTTCATGTTCACTACATCCAGGTCCCCTTCAGCATCTAGGGAACCTTAGATACCTGTTTGTTATTCTTCTCCATGGGGCTCAATTTTCTCATTAGTAAAATAAGCTTTTTCCAAACTTTTTTTTGAGTGAAGGTTTTGCAAACTATAGTAAAGACTTTAGCACTATGCCTGGCATAGAGAAAGCATACTGTAAATGTTAATTATTCCCTTTAGGTAAGCCCCAATAACTGCAGTAGTTCATTTAGTGAAAAAGGAGGCTAACATCTTCCGACTTGATAGGATAGTTCTCACTCGAGGCAGAAGGTCATGGCAGCCCTTTTCAAAAGACATCATAATTGAGGTATTCATGTTCTCCCATTGTCATTTGGTATTATGTGATCTATATTTCTCAAAAATGTGCTAATGACCTCTGAGTAATAGGATAATAGCATCCTCTAATAAGCTGAAATCATGGGGTTTATTATGAAGTGATTTGTAAATGACATGATTATGTTCTTACTGTTTGTGCACCCCTCATGAGATAATATTTAAGAATGATAATTAAGGGACTTGGTCTTTAACTGTCTAGTGATTCATAAATGTTCATCTCTGCTGTTCAGTGGAATTTTAGGGCTCACTAGAGTATTTAGTTTCAATAGTTTTGAATTTTTCAAGTTTTCTTTGAAAACCATTGAATATATCAAATAAAAGCCCTTTTAAATTTCATTCATGACTGAATTTGAAAGGATTATGCTCTCATCCAAGAAGTGGCAAATTATCAATGCCTGAATTGGCAAATTACGTCTGCTGAATTATCAAGTAGGGAGGAATACTGAAGACAATAGGTGTGGGGCAGGGGTTTGGAAGGATGGAAAAAGGAGAGCCTGCTAGAAATAAGACTGATTACTTCTATTGATAACTAGAAAGACAATAATCTAGTTGGTACCTACCGTGCCTGATGGAGAATGCTGGTCCTGAGATGAATTACCCTAAGTCTTTGTTCTGAAGAGTTTATGACCCATTGGGGAGTGGATACGAAGACATGGAGTGTGGGGGGACATACATGTGCACCAGGACTATATTACAGGTAATGGAGACATGCAATGCCTCCAACACAGGAGCCTGCACTTACAAGTAATGTGAGGTAGCACAGAAGGAGCCCATGGCCACAGTTATAGAGGCATAATTTTTAGACAGATCTTGTAATGAGAAAGAACTCTACAAGAGTGAACTGCAAATGCACTCAGTGAGGGGAATGGGGCTATCCTTGGAAACCCAGGTGTCTTATGTGATGCTGACTTATGGTTAAATGCTTTGGGACTCTAGGGAGGAAATGCCAATCAGGTGTCCAGATTTGTGACAGAATTCATGGAGAGAACAGGAGTAATAACTAAGGTTATATTGATAAAGGGAAAACCAAGTATGTATTTATGAAGAAGAATAACTTGAGAATCAATGAATAACAAAAGCCTCAAAGAAAAATGTTCACAGTTCTCTTATTTATTATACTGGATTATTTTTATTCATTTTACATCCAATTACTGCCTCTAAGTCCCCTTACCCAAACAGTCTCTCTTCCCATTTCCCATCCCCTTCTCCTCTGAGAGGGTGGAGGCACCGCCTGGGAATCATCCCACCCTGGTACATTACATTGGATTTTATTCTGCTATAGGAGCTAAGAAGAAATATAAAATTACATGTTTAAAGCTTCACTTGCTAAAGTGTCTATGTCTGATTTGCTTAATTTTTTGTAAGAGAAACATCTCAAAAGTGTGATGCCAACTAGTCTTAAAAATCGTAAATATCATCTGCTTCCATTAAAGCTTCCATGAACGAAAACTATATAGTAAAGAGAGAAGGTCTGTTCTGTGCCAGATCCAATCCCAGCCCATTCTGCAGAATTAATGGTGAGCAGCCTGATATGTATCATTCTTGTCTTTTACATGCAAATATAGTCATGTGTCTGTACATTTTATGTAAGTGGGAGCATCCCACATGCATTGCCTTGTATCCTACACGGTTTGGTTTTTCTTTTTCTTTTTTTTTTAGACAGTCTATTATGTAGTCCTGGCTGTCCTGGGACTTTGTAGGCCAGGCTGGCCTCAGACTCAAAGCTGGGACTAGAGGTGTGTGTCTCACACCAGGTGGCAGAGAAGTGTTTTCAGACCCATTTCACGATGGCATGTTCCTCATGCTCTTTACATACTGAGGAGTATGCTCCACTGTGTAGATGAATTGTAATTTATTCAGACATTTCTCTATTGATGCATGTTTACTTGGGCATTTTCCAGGCTACAATTTTTAAATTAAAAAGTGTGTGTGCAATTGTCCCTGTAGATGTATTTCAACATTGTGTAGTAAGTGCCCTAGAAAGGAAATCACTAGGTAAAAGGGGAGCCACATTTTCGGTTTTGGTGCTTAAACTAAAGCACATCTGAAGAGTAGCTCCCAATTTACACCCTCTTACAGTTTGTTTTCAATTGGATTGTAATTTTCTTCCTGTCTGTTACTCTCCAGGGTGTCCTGTCTTGGACTGTTTGAGAAATCCACATTAAGACCTCTACTGAGTCACTTTCCTAGCAAAGCAAGTTCCTCTGAGGGCAAAAGCTTAGGCCATTGTTGGCTTCCCTTCCTCTGACAGTCTTTGGCATCTGCTGACGTGGCGCTGCCTGTGGCTGTTATACCAATGTGACAGATCATCTGCACAAGATGGGCAGAGGAGAGAAAGAGGGCAGACCTGGCAGTTCTCTTGTGAATATTTAAAGTCCATTTAAATTGGTTTCTTTTTATCTCCTCTTCCTGTTGATGACAGCAGTGAAACCGTTTGTCTTATTTTCCAGTTAAACTTCCTAAAGTAAAATGGCCAGGAGAACAAACAGACCTTACAGGTTGTACTCACAGGGTGGAGTGGGAACCAAGGATGCCTTTTGAGGAGAAAGTATTTGAAGGAGGGAAAAAGCCATCCTTTTGGTTCTGTAGTCACAGGATATGACTCCTGAAGAAGCATTACATGATATATACTGGGGGCCACTATCTCCTCTGTTTCAAGACAAAGGGATGTACTTTGGAATCATCCCTTAGCCATTGTTACCTTGGCTACATTGGGCAAACAACCTGTCTTTGTCTTTAATATTTCCATTGGGGTAATAATACTATTTCCTGGTTTGTTTTTAGGATAAACAATAAAGCTTTCTGTGCTGGTCTTTGGTATATAAGTGCCAGCACTTCCTTTAGCCTATTGTGTAGTTGCTTTATCTGGGATCAATGGTTAGCATTAATGACCTAGTTGACAGAATCTAGAATAACCTGGAAGATGGGAATTATCTGGATAACATTAACTGAGTTGGACAAACCTGCTTATTGTGGGTAGCAACATTTCCTAGCTGGACCATACAAATAGAGAAGGATATTGGTGTGCATTCATTTCTCTCCACTTTCTGAATGTGATTGATTGTGCTCTGACCCCGGAACCTCTCCATCATGGTGGGCTGTACTGTGGAACTATGAACTAGGATAAGCCCTTCTTCTCCTAAGTTACTGTTTTCAGAATATCTTTTACAACATCTGGAAAGTATGGGACTGTAGAGCCTACTTGGCATGACCACATGGCCATACTGTGTTGATAGGCTTTAGGATGTGTCACCAAAGACCTCTTTAATTCATCTGTGCCTCATCTACCTTAGCTCTGTAAAGCATGAACAAATTACTTTTCCTTACATGTTTATATTTCTAAAAATAATATAACAGTAAGAAAAGTTTCTCTTTTGCGCAGAGAGCTGTAAGGACTAGTGGCACATTTTGTATCTCACAGGCTTCAGTTTCCGTCCTCACCCCTGTACTCATCTGCTTCTCTCAATGGCAGCTCCATGGGCAGCAGATTTTATTTGTTTTCCCATTGCTCTGTCACTTATAGCTCTACACCAGATTCTTCCACTTACTTAGTGTTTGTTGACAGACTAAAGGAAAGATGCACAGAACGGTGTCTGAAAGGAAACAAGCTTTCCATAAGTGTGACCTACTTAGAAATAACTATGAGGAAACAATGTTCACAGAATCATTATTTGTGGACACATATTGCTTTATTTTCAGTTCTCTAATGAGTTTAACTGATACAGTTACAGTAACTGAATAGCAAAAGGATAACTATCCTTCCTCCTTGTGGGGAACTGAGGAAGCCTTGAGTGAATGTGTAAAGAATAGATGAAGTGCTGAATGTGTATTGCTGACATGGACTCAGCAAAGACCTAACCTCAGACCCATGGGAAATAGGCAAAACCTTCCCTCTGGATGAGTGCAAATATTTAGCAGCATCCACAAAACCCAGCAGCATAGTGTCCTTCCTCTTCATGGGTATTTACAGTCTGGGTATGCTTGCCTGCAGAGGCTTCTTAATGAAGCTAACTAACACCCCCATGCTGTGTATAATAAATGTGCTAAAGTTTAGGTTATTGACTAGTTAGTGCCGACCCATCAGAGGGCATGTGGCCCACCTGATCCCAGATTTTCTATATATCTCTTGTTGCCCCAGTTAGGTTTCTAGGACCATGTCAGTCTTGGCATCTCCCCAGTTCAGTGATAGGTCATTTTAAATAGTAAAAAGCCATGTGAATATCAATTTTTAAAAAATATGTGAAAAAAAAATGTGAAACTTTAACATGAGTTGATACAATAAAAATCATTAGCTACTATATGCAAATAATTAAATATCCCTCATAGGTAGGAGAAGAGCTCTTGTAGACACGCACTGGAGCTCTGTAAGTGGGAACTGGCTTAGGCATAAATGGAACACTTTTAGCTAAAATATTTTTTCATTTTGCTAGTACTGGGATCAGACCCAGAGTTCATTCCTGCTAGGCAAGTGCTCTGCCAAAGAGTTGCATCACCAGCCACCAGGAAAGTGTTTGTGAAGAAGTACTTGTGCTGGGTGTGGAAGTCATATGCCTGTAATCCTAGTACCTGAGATGTTGAGGTAGGAGGATTGGGAATTTGAGGCCAGCCTGAACTACATTGCAAACGTTGAAAAAAGAAAAACTAAAATGGACAGAAATCATCAATGACAAATACAATGTATGCATGATACACACAAAGTTATTCAGCATTAGCAAATTAAGCCAGCTGTCACAGTTTGTTCTCTTGAGACTCATGTTTAAATTCGATCCCGTTATAAGATGCTAATAAATGGGGTCAAGGGGAACTTTAAGAGACAAAGAGCATGTCCTTGTGAATAGACTAACCATTCATGTATCTAGTAGCTGCATGAACCAATAGGTTATCTTAAAAGTGGAGCTACTATAATCAAGTTTAACTAGGTCTCCATGGCACTTGTCTCTTGCATGTAATGCTCTCTGCTATTTCAGAATGCCACCAACAGCAAGTATATGAACAGATGTGCCCTTCAGTTTTGGACTGGAGCCTTGAGCTACAATAAAACTTTTATTTATAACATACCAGTCTATGGTATTGTGTTACAACAACAGGAAATAAAGTAAGATGCCACTCAAAATAGCCTATAATAAGATATTGTTATGTTGTGTTCAAATGATGTAATACAATTCCACATTAAAGATAATTCTGAAAATATTTTGATTGATATGGAAAGATATCCACAGCATACATATATACCAGCAAGAAAAATAATAAAGGATTTTTGTGTTGGTTGGGTTTTGGGTGTGTGTGTGTTGTGTGTGTGATTAGAGCTAGAGTCTCACTCATGCTAGGGACTGCTCTGCTATTGATTTGTCCTTAAACCTTTTGTAGATATAAATTTTGAAAAGTGATATTTACAAGTGATTAATAAGCTTACATATTATTTTTGGCATATACCAATCTAGAATGGCATAAACACAAATATTAACAGTGTCAGAAGGATCACTCATGTTTTTAGGGGTTATTTCATTGTATGAAATTTCTAAAACAAGCATTGCCTTTTATAATGCAAATACATCCTTGCTTCATAATTTGTTTTTGAGAGATATACTGAAATGGGTACCATTTGTTTCCCCAGACCCAGTGAGCTGAAGGACTGGAAAGCCACTGGTAGTATGAAGAACAAGTGCTCACTATATACTTTCTGTGTTCTTATGTATTAAAATGTGTGAATACAATACTGTGTATCAAAAAGTAGACCTCGGAAGTGGTGTTACAAAATGATGCAAGACACTGTGGCTATGGTGGAAGCATAGCAGCTGGACTGGGAAAAACACATAGATGGCTCATCAGGAAGTGGCATCAGGTAAACCCAGAGGAGCTCATGTCTCGAGTCTATTCTTACCAGGGCTTTGCTAGTCACTTTCTTCCTGAATAATCATCCAGAATTTGAATGTGGCTAAGAAGTGTGGAAGACACAGAGGTCTTTGTGTTCTCAGATAAGCATTAGGGGAACTAAGAATGTTAAAGACACAAGGTTGTCTCCTCAAAGGGAGAGCTGTATAACCCATTTTCTGCCCAGAAGTCTGGGAGCCAGGTGGTTAATACATTGATAACCTTTTGCATCATCTGCGTGGCCAAGACCCTTACCATGAGCTTGTTTTGCCCCAATCTACAGAACTCATCTTTATGGAAGATGTCACATGTACTTTACAAAGAGTTTCCATGGAGTCATGTCTTAAATTTTATTGTGCACACAGAATTGAGTTAACATTAGGAAAATTTTTCATCAAATTGTGCTGTGCTTAAATATGCATAAAATAAACTATTCAGTTAAGAGCCCCACTACTAACATTTTAATGAAAGTTCTCAATTGTTTATTAAAGTGTAAACTCTTATTTTTGCAGGGAAGGTTTTTTTTTTTTTTTTTTTTTTTTTTGGAGAGGGCTGGATAGACAACGATGACAAAAAATGTGTAAGGTTTGTTACATTCCTTTTGTAAAAGAAAAGAGAGAATGAATGATGGTCACTGAGCAGGCTCCTGTGGTCATGCTTGCATAACGACACCATCCTGATCAGTCAGGATCTGTGGGTCCTAAGGTCACATTTACTTCATGACACCAAGTTTCTCGGTATCCAGGTACCCAGATTAGCAGGTACCTCAATTTTACAGCCATGGGGTTTCATTAATGGTTGGATTCTTTTGGTGACCTGTGTATTCTATTGTCTTTCTCAGCTGACTAGTTTCCATCTGCCCTTAAGTCTCCAGTCCTAGCAGCCTCCTGGAGCTGCTTGTTATCCAGTGTTTTCCATTTTAGTAGGTAGCATTTATACATGTCAGAAAGCCAGTTGTCAACCTCAAGGCGTCTCTTCCTTCCTTCCACACTTAATCCACTAACAGAGTCTGTGGCCTTATTTGTAAAATGTAACCTTGACTCATCTCATTTTTTCCCCACCTCCACTGTTACTGTTCTAGAGTAAGACACTCATTATATACTTCTATATGGGAATAGCCTTAGCTCAACTTTCTCCAATCAACTTTCCACATAGTGAACAGAGGAGTGTTTTGAAAAAGAAAAGAAATCGTGTCTTTCCTCTGCATAAAGTTCATGGCCTTATCAGGGCTGATGAGTGCTCTCAGGTTGATGCTGTCCATACCTCTGAGTTTCTCCATCTACTTTATCCCTTTTGTCATTCTGTCACGTTCCCTCCCCTAGATCCATGAAACCCCTGTTTCCTTCTTTTTTTTTTGAGATGAAACTTCACCAGGGCAGAGTCTACAACTATTTTCTTGCTGCTCAATCTTTGGTGTCCTGTCCCAATTCCTGGAGCATAATAGATACATGGTTTTAGTAATTGATGACAAAAACAAAAAATTTCAACCTGAAAGTTTAAGACCAAATGTGGTAAACTTCTAAACAGCAGTTACAGCAGTGTTGAGTGAAGATGTATGGGAATCCATGGGGACATGGGATAGTGGGGTTATGACTCTGTCTGATGAAGCTTTTGAACCCTTACTGGGAAATGGCTTTTAGAGTCATGTATCAAGGAGACATAAACTCTCAGCTGGAGTAAGGGAGCTGTGTCCTATGAGATTGGCCAGCCTTCTAATTAAAGCTGATGGAACACATATGTCATTGAGCTTTACAAAGTAGGCTGGAGAAGTAATTGTTGATTTGATTATGACAAGTCTGTGATGCCAATTGAAGATGCTGGACAGCTTCCATCTGACAAGGGAAGCAAGTTCCTGGCCCCCACCCCAGGAGCAAGAAGAACACCTTTATTGGAAGAAACATTGGTCCAGGATCTTTTGGTGGTCAACAATGGAAACTAATGAAGATATAAGGATTATCCTGGAAAAAACATGGATGGGAATTGAAGACTGATAGGAAGAAGTTGAGCATAAGGTGAACCAAATGAGTTTATTGGATTGAGAAAGTAGTACCATCATTAGCAGAGCAAATCATACAAAAAAAAAAAAAAAGGTATTTTGAGGGTGATGATGGGCTTGGCTTATAACTTGTTAAAGTAAAGCTACCAAAAAGGAATGTCCAGTCTGTGGTGAAACTGGAGGCCAGAAATAGGATTTGAAGTGCTTCTCACACCTGTTTCCGTTCGTCCTCTCAGTAGTATCTAGTGCCAGGCATTGTATCAGGCACTGAAAATAGAAATGAGAGAAGCATAAACCTGGGTCTGTGAATTCCCTTTTGCTCTATGTAGCTTTTGACCCATGAAGGCATTCATTTATTGATATATAATTTCAAAGGATCATTAGCTGCAGTGTAATTATTTTAATACATAGCCATTTTTATTTTTTAACCTTTATATGATAGACCTAAATCAGGAGTTTTATCATACACACATAGTCAATTACAATTTATAAATTACAGTTGAAGGGAATCTCAGTGATTATCAAACAAATTTGAAGATCTTTGTGCCTTTTGCTTCTGACTCACAGCAGGACAATTTGTCTGTATACTTGACAAGTGAAATGACATTGAAAGAAGATGCAGAACACTAATTGGATGTGGGAGCTTTGTGCTTCTCACTAGATCTTTTAGAGTTTGTAAATTCTGAAGGTAGTTTTAGCTAGGATGTCCATCTGATCTTTCTTGAAAATGGAAACAATAGTGCCTCTATTCAGCCTATAAAGAAGCAGAGATGACCATTTAATGAAATTATGATATTATCTTTCTGTTAGAAGACAATGCAATATTGAGTGCATTATTGAGAGCAAGATGAGGACTGAGAGACAGTCTAGAGGCAGGAATACAGAGTGAGCAGGGAGAAGAACCTTAATAAAAGTATTCATTATTATTTGGTATACCTTTTCATTTGGTATCCTATTTTGTTGGCACTATGATATATACATCAAAACAATAGTCATCTTTCCATTCTACAGAAGGACACTGGAGCACAGGGAGGTGACTAAGGTTACATGATGGAAAGCGAGCAAAGCAGGGGACTGACCATAGCTTTGGCTCCAAGTCTAAGGATTCTTAGCACTTTCTAAATTGTGGGGAGATGATATATGCTCTGGTGTCCTGTCGTACACCATGTCTTTGCATAAGCCTGCAGCTTTATCAGTGCCCCTCGTGCTCTTACCCAAAGCCTACTCATTCTCAAATCCATCTTTCTGAAACTTGGTTAGATCCCATCAGCTAGAACTTGCCAGCTCCTTCTTTTACTTCTCTAGGAAGGCTCTCTTTCTCTACTGGTTGTGTCACACTTTCTCCTTGTCTAATCATAACTAATACTTGTATTTCATCTCTACTGGTAGACAGCTAATCTGGTTAAACCCTGAATGTAAATCACCTTTATTCCCCACAGCATGAGGTACACTAAATGTATATGTATGGGATGGATGAGCAAGTGCATCTTCTCCATCTTCTCTGCTCTGAGACAACTGAGGACTGCATTAATGCCTGCCTTCTTAATTTAGGGAAAGACTGATGCCTCTTGAGTATTTTAAAGGAGAAAGCCAGATGAAAACAGGAGGTAAGACATGTTCTATTTTATGAAGATGGAGACAAGAAGATGTAGGCAAAAATGAATGGAGGCAGAGGGCTTAGGACTGAAATACAGTAGCTATGGTTACACAAGGATCTTAGTGAAAATGTTCATGCAAATTGAAATAATCAGCTCTCTTGTTTTATGCAGCACAAAGAGAACAAGAATCTCAAGGCAAGTGTTATAGGATGTCATCAAAGGCCACGGATAAAGTAAGACTGTGGCCTTTCAGTCATTTTCCCTTTGGGCACACACCATAGAGGGCTGATGTCCTAAATTATCTATCCTCTCTTCACATGGTTTTGTCTGCTGCCAGACTGCATGTTGTACTTGGAACAATGACAATTGCTTCAGCAGCTTCAAGATTCCCTCCCAGGACTGCTGAAGAAGTTGGGCATAGCAGTCAGAGAGTGTTGAAGATTAAAGACCAGGAAGTTAAGAAAAGTTTTCATGTGCCTGGATGAAATCATTCCTGAGTCAAGGGTACTAAGCACTTGCTCACTTGTCAGAAGAGCAGGTCACACTAAAGACTGTCTTATTTTGAAGCTTGGAGCCAGGGGATGTGGGTGAAAAGTCTGAGAACGCTGGGGCCATGCTCTTAAGGAGGAGTCTGTGTGCTTCAGAAAACAGGTCTCTAGTGTTCACTTTCACCAATAGCTTTTCATGGAACCACAACTCCCTTACTGCAGTGAATGCAAGAAGGGAAGACCGTGAAACTCAAAGTGATGAGCATTAATATGATTTTGAGTCAGAAAAATGAAAAACTAATTGACTATAGAATCCTCAACAGGATGGCCCAGCCAAGAAAGGCACTTGATGCTGCCTTATGGCTTGAATTTGTCCTGAGGGACAAAGAATGTGTTTTCTAAGCTCAACATGTATGGTATGACATGTGGACATACACAGAGACACACACACCATAAATAGATAAAAGTGATTAAAATTTAAAAAGCAGTTGTTTGAAGCGTGTTGTTTTGTTTTTCTCTCCTTCAAAGCATTTTTGCAAATAGCATTGAAGAAAGATTACTGTCAATGTCAACTGAGTACCAATTTAAAATAAAAACAATGTTGTACATATATTATATATATATATATATATACAAGATCACAGAAGCTAAAGTACTATAATAACTGACTATACATACATTGTAGTCCTGGTTAGATCACTTGGAATGGTCAACTGGAATTATAATTTCAAAAAAATTTAAAACTATGAAATAGTATATAACTAGTAGTTATTAGAAAAATACAAATACTGGTAGATTAATTTAGAGAGGGTTGCCTTAAATAGATTTTTTTTTGGGTGGGGGAGGTAGCTGAGACATGTTTTCTCTGTGTACCCCTGACTGTCCTTAAACTCATTCTGTATACTAAGCTGGCCTCACACTTAGAGAAATAAACTAATATTCATTATATACATGTTGAAACTGTCAAATAATAATAATAAGCCAAAAGAAACAATTGCCGTGTTTCTTTTATGTGACTACTTTAAACAATTTTCAGGAAGAAAGGGTCTAGGATAACAGGATCACAAGTACTGTTCAGACATGAGTAGACTAAAAAAAAAAAAAAACAAAAGAAAAAAGGATTGTCATATTACATCTTGTACCTTTAATTACCCACTGTCAACCAACATAATTCTGCTTTTGAGTTTTATAAACTACTTACACTTTTAAATTATTTTAAAAATAACACAACCCTAAAGGATGAGCACTCCTAATTTTGTAATAAAAAATCTGAACTGCTCTGATCTGAACCTTAAATACCAACAAGATGCCAGGACAGGAAACTCCACTCCTGGTCACATGGCAAGATTACTATGAAAATAGCAAACTTACTAAAAAGATTGCACGAATTACTTTCAGGTTATTTTTAAAAGATGTATATGAAATATAAGCTTTATCTTCAGACTTGGGATACTCTCAAGACACCTCTGTATATGTATGTAGGTATTTTTAAAAGCCCCAGATCTGGTACTGAGAACATAGTTCAGAGGTAAAGTGTTTACTGTACAAGCACCCGATACATTGTAAAAGCCAGGTCTGGTGTGGCAAAGTATGGCATGTATCTGTAGCCCCAACACTGGGGGAGGGAAAAGACCTTGCATCTAACACTGCCATTCTAGCCAAAATGCTCCAGATTCAGGAAGACTCCATTTCAAAAATATATGGTGGAGGGCAATTGAGGAAGACACTTGATGTTAAATCCTGGTTTCAGCAAACACACAGATGATTGCATATACCACAGGCACACCTACCACAGATATATACACACACAGACACACATGTGCCAACATACACAATCATAATCTCTAATCATAAGCATTTTAGATAGGTTATGTTTAACCTATACAGCAAAAATCTCTAAATAAAGAAAAACAGAATAGTAAAGTTTTATTTTCACTAGTCATGTTATGGTCAGTGGTGCATACTTCTAATCTCAGCACACAAGTCTGAAGACCTCAAGATTGTGGGCAGCCTGAGCTATAAAGCAAAACCATTTCTAAAAACCAAATTTCTCAAGGAGTGGTTTTGAACCTCTCTGTGTTACACACTACAACCCAGTCCTTTCCCTTTGTAGGGACACAAGCCCAGGAAAAGCTTTACTCAGGACACAGACCCATGAGACCACTTCTGAGAACTGTAAATCTTCCCATTTCTTGAATTCTCTAGAAAGCCCCTTATAAATAAATTGGATACATCAACTAAGGTGCTTCCAGTCCCAAGTAGTACTTAAAATTTTAACATAAAAATGTAACAGAAAGATTTATTATTTCACAAAATAAAATCCAGAGTTTGAATGATGGAGAGTCCTAAGCAACATCTTCGGTATGTTTGCCCTGTTCAGGCCTATTCCTCTTGGCTACAAGGTGGCTGGTACAGCATCAGGCTTTACAACATTTTATGACCAGACCAAAATGGAAGACAGCTCATCACTCTCTTTGTCTCTTTAGAGAGAGAAGAAGAAAATGTTGGAACCTAACTGAAGACATTTTACATGAGCAGGTCCCACAGACCTGACTTGTTACAGGCTAACTTTTTTAAAACATACACTTGTAAAGAAAATGTTGAGGGCTCTTCTGAAGTCAGAGTTCTGTGAGTAGAAAGGGGGCTATATGACCAACATTGTTTGTAGGCATAACTTTCAGTTCTCTATAATTCAGTTTTCAACAGTCATGTTTGCTAGAGCAGGAGTCAGTGATGAGAGATAACCAGAGTAGCTCTAACTTGAAGGAGTGGGCATTTGTATGACCTGAGAGTACTTGATAAAGTTTTTTCCCATTACCATGGTGTTTTTGACATACAATCAATCACAAATTCTTCTGCCAGGAAGTGGAGCTATTACTTTCTGATTTTGAGTTTGACTTAGAAACTTCCCTCTAAGGAATAGACTATGAAAAGGAGGAGGGAAAAGTCACTTTACAGTGGAGAAAAAATGATCAAGGTTAACATCATCAGAATGAGTCACAGCACCCTGTCATGATGGAATGAGCAAATGAGAACATAACCCCTGTGGATGCTCCTCTTAAGTCAGTGTGGTCATGAGTGTCAGACAAGCCAGATGCAAAGACCTTCATAAAATATTTGATCTGTATTCTTCAAAAATGCCAAGGTCATGAAAAGGAAATGGGTGGACTGAGAAATTTACATATTAGTGAAGGTTAAGGAAGTGTGATGCCCACGTATACCATGGTGCCCCACAATAGATCCTCGGAAGAAAACAGTGAAGGGAACCAAAGTCTACATCAGTAATGCTAGGAATGACCATCTCCGAGTTTGTATATATAATGTGATTAGGTAATATGCTAGCATCAGGAGAAAGAGAGGGAACAGTATACAAAAACTCTCTGTATTAATTTTTATTTTCTTCTAGCAATCTGAAAGTGTGTTAAGATAAATGTTTTAAAATGATTTAAAGCAGATCCTGGGGCGCAACTCTGCACCCAATCTTGCAAAACCCAGAGGAAGTGGGCCTCTCAGGAGCTCTAACCCAGGCAGCATCTTAGGTAAGGAGACAGCAACACTCGCCCCTAACAGGGAGTAACTGGGATCCACTAAGACCCGGGAATTCACTCCTGGCCTGGAGCACTGGTTCCTTCCCGTCTGGGCCCAAGCACTGAGCAGATCTTGGGCCCCAGCTCTAATCCTAGTAGTAACACCACCCCATACAGATTTGAAGCAACCAAGATAATAGGAAAGACAGGCTACAGTAAGAGACAGGGCTGGTAGCACTAAGGTGATCCAGATGGTGAAAGGCAAGCACAAGAACATAAGCATCAGCAACCCAGGGTACTTGGCATCATTAGAACCTAGTTCTCCACACTAGACAGTCCTGAATTCCCCATATCACCAGGAAAGCAAGATTCAGATCTAAAATCACTTCTAATGATGATTATAGAGGACTTTAAGAAGGACATAAATAATACTCTCAAAGAATTTGAGGAGCACAGAGGTAAACAGGTAGAAGCCCTTAAAGAGAAAACACAAAAATTCCTAAAAGAATTACAAGAGAACAAAACCAAACAGGTAAAAGAATTGTACAAATCCATCCAGGACATAAAAATGGAAATAGAAACAATAAAGAAATCACAAAGGGATACTACCTGGAGATAGAAAACCTAGGAAAAAGATCAGGAGTCATAGATGCAAGCATCACCAACAGAATACAAGAGATAGAAGAGAGAATCTCAGGTACAGAAGATACCACAGAAAATATTGACACAGCTGTCAAAGAAAATGCAAAATACAAAAAGTTCTTAACACAAAACATCTAGGAAATCCAGGATACAATGAGAAGAACAAACCTAAGGATAATAGGTATAGATGAGAGTGAAGATTCCAACTTAAAGGGCCAATAAATATCTTCAACAAAATTATAGAAGAAAACTTCCCTAACCTAAAGAACAAGAAGCCCATAAACATACAAGAAACCTACAGAACACCAAATAGACTAGAACAGAAGAGAAATACTCCGTCACATGATAATCAAAACACCAAATGTACAAAACAAAGAAAGAATATTAAAGCAGTAAGGGAAAAAGGCTAAGTAACATATAAAGGCAGACCTATCAGAATTACACCAGACTTCTCACCAGATACTATAAAAGCGAGAAGATCCTGGACAGATGTCATACAGACCCTAAGAGAACACAAATGCTAGCCAAGGCTACTATACCCAGCAACACTCTCAATTACCATAGATGGAGAAACCAAGATATTCCATGACAAAACCAAATTTACACAATATCTTTCCACAAACCCAGGATAACAAAGGATATTATCAGGAAAGCTCGACTACAAGGAAGGAAATTATACCCTAGGAAGAGCAAGAAAGTAATCCTCTTCAAACAAATTCAAAAGAAGATAGCCATACAAAGATAATCCCACCTCTAGTAACAAAAACAACAGGAAGCAACAATCACTGTTCCTTAATATCTCTTAACATCAATGGACTCAATTCCCCAATAAAAAGACATAGGCTAATGGACTGGATACATAAACAGGACCCAGCAAAGTGGACAAGAAATCCACCTCAGTGACAAAGACACTACCTTAGAGTAAAAGGCTGGAAAACAAATTTTCAAGCAAATGGTCCTAAGAAACAAGCTGGAGTAGCCATTCTAAAACCTCCAGCCTGAGAACACAAAGAGAGGACTCATGGCTCCACCTGCATAGGTAGTTAAGGATGGCCTTGTCAGGCATCAGTGGAAGTGGAGGGCCTTGGTGCCTGATAGTTTGGATTCCCTAGTGTTGTGGAATTTGAGAGCAGAAAGGCAGGAATGGGAGGATGGTAGGAGCACACCCTCATAGAAACTCCCAGAATAATATGGATTAGATATGATAGAGACAGGCCACCAGAAAACTAGATTCCAGAATTCAAACAAAAATATCTTGATACTAAAATTTGTTTTGAGAATTGTATATTGCAGAATACACAGCCTTGGTGTATCCATTCATCAAGCATGCCTAGCAGACCTGCTCAAACCTCTGATGTCCTGGAATCTCAGATGGATGCAGTGAAGACACAGATGTCAGAGGCTTATCAATCTACTCTTCCCCCCCCTCATCTAATATCTCAACGCCTGCAATCAGCTTGAAGAAGTTAATGAAGAGTCGGTGCCCTATTCCCTGGGCATGGGCACTGAGGTAGTTAATATTGGGCTGCCTTTCTAGGGAAAAGTAGCGTTTGTTGGAACAGGGAGGAGTAGCTAGGATTTATTGCATAGCCATAACCTATTGGTAGAAATCTGTATACTTGTTATTAAGCTGAAGTTATAATTTCTAAATGGTACAAATTTACTTGATTTCAAATTTAGGTTTTCATTGGTACGAGTTTCTTATTGATATAGAAGTGAGATTAATATTGTTACTCTCATAGGCATTGTGCCTATATAACACATTTAGGAATACAAGGTTTAGTCCTTCTTTAACTCTTTTAACTGATTTGAGATGGATAGCCTGTGAGTTAAGGGCCTATAGGAAATTCATGGCTCTGAGTTTATTGTTAGGGTATTTTCTATATTTTATTTAGAAATAGCTGAAAGGAGTTAACAGACAACAGTCCAGATTGCTTTACATAGATAGTTGGTTTTCAAAACATCAGAAGTCCACAGAATTGACGTTGCAAACATTTCTATTAAGGTTCCTTTTGATTAGAGACCTGTATGCTCCTGAAAGTTTCCTGTTTTGGATTCTAAGAAGAAATTGAGCATCTTTGGAGTTATTCCAGTTGTGGTGAGACAACTACTAGGCAAGTAATTGCCTCTTTTCATCTATAGACAAATTACTGTCTTGAAAAGGACAGACTTACAGAATGGTCAACTGATTATATCTGCCAAGACAGAGTAATCAGCCCTTAATAATTCTGCATTACTAGGTCTGTCAGATGATCCTGGGCCAGAAGGCTGAAGATTGGTTGCTCCAACATTTGTTGTATAGGGACTGTCCAGGTGTTCAACGGTCTCTATAAATTGGCTAAGTTTTAGAAGCTATGCTTTGTACTTCCCATAATTTCAGTTAATTCAGTCATTCTGGATTTCTGAAGTGGTTGAGACTTATAGTCTCATAACCAATCCTGGCTATCTACTTTGAGAGAAAAAGATTTGAGAGGATGGTTTTCAGCTGACATTCATTCTAAAGCCAAGAAAAAAAGCCAGATTCAGAACTAAGTTTTTTAGTTAGTTAGGAGAGATGACAGAGGTTCTGGTTAGTCAACAAAATGATGGACTGGATATTAGGTCTATCTTGTACCTTACTGATTACAAATTGGTATAGTTATGCTCTAATTGTATTTTGAGAGAAAAGTTTTATTTTAACAGGAAGGGTGATATGTAGGAGGAGCTAATGTGGGAGGAGTAAGGAGAGGAGAAGAAGAAGGAGAGGAGGAGCTAGGAGGGGGGGAGTGGGGGAGGGGAACATGGAGGCAGATGTTTGCATGTTTCGCCAGTCAAAGATAGTTGGCATATCTAGGTTGGTTATTGGATTACACTTCTGATTGTATGAGCATCTTGTTATTGAGATTACCAAACTTATAAAGTCTTGGATTAACATTTTTTAAAAAGTTACTAATTAAAAAAATAAAAAAAAGAAAAGAGAAAAACATCATTTAAAGAAAAAAAGCTTGCTTTATTACCAAGACCAATGAACACATCTCCGCAAACATAGTGCTTTTCATAACTCATTTGTTTGAGAATGATGGTTACTTCTGTTCATTACGTACGTGAGAACCAAGTCTGAGTGTAGTGAAATATGCCTACAGTCCCAACATTCTGAGGTGAGGCAGGAGGACGTTAAAGTTCCAAGCTTGGCTGTTATAGTGGGATATTGTCTCAGAAAACTAACCAAAAAGCCAACTAAAGTGTGACTAGCCCTCACTAAAACCAGGCCCAGTGCTAGCCAGAATAGAATAATGGAGCAGTCACGTACTACCTTTTCTTCCTCTTTCCCCCACCAACTGATTCCAACTGAAAAACAATGTGTTTTGTTTTCTTTTCTCTATTCAACTTGATAATGTTTCGCAGGGGATCTTGAACTTTGAGGATTTTGAAATGATTTACATTCTTTATGCAGATACTTTTGTTTTAAAAAACTTGCTTCTACTTTGATTAAAAGTGAGGCATATGCGCCATTCATTGTTTCAGATTGTGGAGCAGAATTAATCCATTCAGCTTTTTAAAAAGGAAATAACAGCTTGCCCTGTGCCAGAACAACATGTTTTTCTGCTTTTGTCCAAGAATGAGCATGGACGTTTTTAGGGGATGAAGCTGCTGCTTTTGAAGACTGGTTGGAAGGTTTCAATGAAAAGCCTTATACTCTTTGACTTCACTGGAAAAACTCATTGTAACAAGTATGAGAATGAGTTTCTAACAGGTGATTGTGAAATTTAATAAAGAGGGCAGAGAAAAGACTTAACAATACCAGAGTACAAAATAAAGACCAAAGTGAGGCTTGTTTAATGGGGATGAAGCAAGTCATGTCTGCCTTCTCCTTACCTTATGGATGTGGATTTTTTTTTTTTTTTGGCCTATAATTTCCTGAAAGACAATCTTAGCTAAGTGAACAGTATATCAAGATGCCCATATGGGGTTATTGTAGATGGCAGAGTGAATTTTAATTCAACTTGTACTGAAAAGTATTATTTTGTATAAACAATACCTATAATAATAAAGTATTTTTAGGTGGTGTTTTGGTTATTTTAAAAAAAAACCTGGGAGTCATGCACATCCACAACAGTAATAACAACAGGAAGTAAAATTATGGAAGATGTGTTGTCTCAAAAGCATAATTGTGAGGCTGACAAGATGTCTCCTGGGTAAAGCCTAGTAACTGAGTATGGTCCCTGGAATCCACAGAAAATTGGAAGCCATAGTTGACCCTACAGAGTTATCCTCTGACCTCCACACTCACACCATGCTGTGAATGCCTCCAGCCATGAGTGAATGTACACACGATAATAATAAAACAATTGAAAACCTTGCTTGTTGTCTAGATTTGTTCTATATCAGTAGGGCAATATCTTCTGGGATTAAACAATTTCTGAAGCTATATGAAAAGGAAACGGTTGTCGCTGGTCAGTCCGAGTGAACATTACTTCTATAGAGTGTTGAATTTTATGTAGATGTTGATTGTCTTCAGAATTGCTTTTGTTCTTCAAACTTTATCACTTTCTTTGAGCATCCATCTTTCTAATGAGGATATTATCCTTTTAAGGTAAGGCAAACACTTGTGCCATATAAAAGAAATCTCTAAACTGTCTTACAAAACACTTCGATGTTTTGACAGAGTCTACACTAGTTCAGTAGATATTACTTTTAGTAATATGACCCAAACTAATTTCTGATCATGAATATGGGGAGCCTATCCATCCAATGGTTTCTTCTGTTTATTTGGTGTTTTGTAGTTTGCATGACCCTTGGTTTCGTTTACCCAGAGGTAGTTTGTATTACAGCCAACACATTTCAGTATCAAAATTAGTACAATACCTATCATGTTGGAGATAGAATTACTTAAAAGTCATTTGGGAATAAATGGTCTTCAAGTTTACCAATCTTTAAGAAGAACATGCTGATTAATTTCACGGCTCACTCTTTTTCAATATAGAACTTGAAGTCTTTACTAGAGAAACAAGGAAAGAGTGAAGAATAAATGAGATATATTTGGACAAGGAAGAATCCAATTATCTCTATTTGTCAATGGTATCCTATATTTAAAATACCCTAAAGATGAGCAGAAAACTTTGAGAACCAAGACTTTCAGCAATGCAGAAGATACAATACCAGAAGTTTTTGTGGACACCAATAAAAATCATGCTGGGAAATAAGACAGAATCCCCAAACTTTATACCCCCCAAAACAGACAAACAAACAAACTACCTCTGGATAAACCTAACCAAGGGGTCATGCAACCTACAAAACACTAAAGAAATAAACTGAAGAAAGCATTGGATGGATAGACTCCCCATATTCATGATCAGAAATTAGTTTGTGGTCATATTACTAAAGGTAATATCTACTGAGTTAGTGTAGACTCTGTCAAAATTTCAATGACATTCTATACAGAACTGGAAAAAAATCACATGAGAACACAAATGACTTTAAATAGCCAAAGCAATCATTAGCAGAAGAGTAAAGATAGAGGCTTTACTGTACCTGACTTCATATTACATACAAATCGAAAGTAATAAGCATACTGTGGCATAAAAGCAGACATGTAGATATATAGAAAAAGAGCAGAAATAAATTCAGATTGCTTCAGCCACATGGTTTATGAGAAATTTGATGCCAAAAGTATGTTGAGAAAAAGAGCCCCAAACAAATGATGTGCAGAAAACCAGCCAACTACATGTAGAAGAATGAAACAAGATCTAAATAAACCCTTCTTCTCCCCAGGTTGTTTTTGGACAGTATTTTATCACAGCAACACGGACCTAACCCAATCTAAAGCAAGACAGGCGGCATCTTTACTGAATGCTGACTTCCCAATTCTGAGTTTCCTATTCTATTACATTAATTTGTCATATGTCTCTGACAGAGCTACTGTATTTCACAAATATCATCTTTTTGTTTTTCAATTAACTTAGCTAATTTTGAACTTTTTTATTTTTGTATAAACTTTGAAAATGTTCCCTTTTGGTGGGGGAGGTTGCAGGGGTGGAGGGTAGATATGGAGGTATGGGGATGGGAAATGAGTGGGATTGCTGTGTTGGATGTGAAATTAAAAAAGAATCAGTAAAAGTTAAAAAAAATAAGTTTAATAAAAAAATTCATGTTGAGATTCATAGATAGCATTTAGCCCAATTGTCATCAGAGAGGTTTCAACTAGTAACTGATGGAAACAGATATAGAGATCACAGCCAAGTAAGTAGAGCTTAGGGAATCCTGACGAAGATGGGGAGGAAGGATTTTAGGAGCTTGAGGGGTCAAGGACACCACAACAAAACCCACAGAATCAACTAACTTGGGGCCAAAGGGGCTCACGGAGACTGACACTAACCAGGGAGTACATAGGCCTGACCTAGGTCCTCCACACATGTTACAGTTGTGTAGTTTGATATTCATGTGGGACTAACAGTGGGAGCAGGAACTTTCTCCATTGCCTGCCTTTAGGATCCTTTTCCCCTACTGGGTTGCTTTTTCTAACCTTAATACAAGAGGAGGTGCCTACTCTTATTGCAACTTGATATGCCATGGCTGGTTGATAGCCATGGTAGTCTTACCCTTCTCCGTAGAGAAACAGAGGAGTGGATTGGATTGGGAGAGGGAGAGGTGAGGAGAGGAACTGGAAGAGAGGAGGGAGAAGAAACTGTGGTTGGGATGTAAAATAAATAAAAACTTTTAAAAGGCTATTTATCTTGAATTTTATAGTTTGCATATGCCTTTTTTTTTTACGAATATTAAATATTAAGTCTTCATATTCAGGTATGTTTAAGCACTCTATACATTTGACTTTCTTTTTTCTTTACAAGAGTTTTACAGTTTTCTTCATAATATTTGTGTATATTTTTGGTAAGGGAAATCCCAGATACTTTAGAGTTTCATTGCTCTGCTGAATGGTATCTTATTTTTAGTAGATTTTTTAAAAAAATAGTTATTGTCAGTGTGAGGAACACTATTGGTTTCTACTCAAGCCTTTTGCATTATTTTGGTGTATTTATTATCTTAGATATTCTCATCTACTGTCTGTTAATAGGTTTATATTTTCTGGACTGATGATCATGCTATTTGCAGACAATAATATTTTTATTTCTTCTCAGGTTCTCACTTGCTATTCCAAACAACAAATCTTGTTTTGTTTTATTACAGATGAATAGTATTCATAGGTGTATGTGTATCTCCTCCATATTTTTTTATCTCAAAATAGAGCATTTTAAAAATTTAACCTGGCAGGCTACACAAAATAACATTTCCAAGTAAATCCTGTGAAATCTTAAGTAAGTGCTATACCACAGTGGCACAAGGGTCTGACATGTATTCTGAACCACGGTTATCACATTGTATGATCAAATGTGTATCTTGCCAAGAGTCCCAGCAGCTTTGGATCCTCACCTTAGATAATTCAAAGCCTTCTGTTGTGTGATGCTTCCTTCATCTCTCTATCTCAGTTCTTCCAAGGAATCAATATTAAAAGGAAAAAAAAAACCTTTCAATAATTAGGGAGCTATATAAGTTCAGTCTATCTTCTTGGAGTTACTAAGTTATTTTAAAATTATATTAAAATCAGTTTGTAAATCAAAGTTAATCTCATTGGCCATGTTTCCCTCTCTTCCCTTCCCAACACTTCCCTATTTGATTGGATTCTGTCACAGTTCTTTAGTCACCATCAGATAGTCTTAGATCCTAGAGAACACCAGAACTGATGATGGGTGACACTGGAAAGTCATAGCTTTGCACAGCCTAAAACTCTTCTATCAGTGAGAAGAGGTGCCCAGTTGATTGACTTATAAGCTCACAGGTCTATGAGGTGAATGGGAGAAACTTGGATCAAAGCCTAGGTCTCTAGGATGATTTCTCTGGTAAGAGCTGAGCACAATCACAGTAGTGATGGATGGTCAGTGAGCTGAAAGGAGCTTTTGTCCTACTGTGCAGGAAGAAGGCAGGGCCCAACAACTACATTCTACTTCCTTTCTGTACTTAAGTTGAATTCATTGTCTCTTTGTGGCATACATCACTGTTTTTACCAACTGGGAGGATGAGAGGAGCATAGGTAAGGGTATTACTAATCACCAGGCCCCTGTGGAGAAGGGTTAAGCACTGGTAGATTTGGACAGAGCAGCAGCAAATCTGTCACCAATTTAGTTACAAAAAGTAGCACCACCTCCTAGTGTTATATTTGGATTTATTTATTTGTTTATTTATTTATTTTTAGCTTTAAATATCCTTACTGAAGGTGAACATCCCAGGGGTAACAATGAAGTGGCCTTCCTTTGAGTTTCTGAATTGTTTCAGTTCCAATAATATTTGAATTTTGCAAGTTTTGAGTTCTTTTTGGGAGGATGAAGCAAGAATGGATTTGAAATATCCTGTGCCTTGACAGAAGAGAAATGAGTGACTGAATTATTACATCTATACAGTAGAATTAATGTAGAAATCAGAAAGTTGTTTTGTATAATTAATGTGTGATGTAATAAAATATTTGTGAATATCATGTTGACTTAACAGGGTCGGTATTGCTCAAAACGTTGAAGTGAGCAGCAATTCTTTTAGCGACCACCAATTCTCCACCCAGAATTCTACACAGACCACAACTGGCTACTGCTCCACACAGTGGGATGCAGGTGACTGGGATTTTTCTTTCATGG
Source organism: Mastomys natalensis (assembly GCA_021653895.1). Classification (NCBI taxonomy): domain Eukaryota; kingdom Metazoa; phylum Chordata; class Mammalia; order Rodentia; family Muridae; genus Mastomys; species Mastomys natalensis. Next base: position 344,499 of record JAJTUV010000968.1, read on the forward strand.
TCCTTACTAATTTACCTACTTCATCATAAATGAGGACCTGAGTTCCATCCTCAGAGCCCACATAAGAATTCTGGGTGTGGCAGCACATGTTTGACATTCCAACCCTGGGACAGATGGCTACACTGGTCAGCAGAGCCTAACTGACAAGCTTCAGGTTAGTCTCAATGAAGCTTAAGTCCTTTTAGGCTGATGCCTGAGTCTCCTCCAGCTTCCACACACGTGTGTGTACATGGACCTGAACATATATGTACCTCCCATGAACATGTGCACACAAATATACATTAAAAAGTAAAAGAGAAAACCAAACAGCTTCCCAGAAAGGAAAAGGTGTCAGTAGAATGTCCAGGTAAAACTTCAAAACTTGAAGGGTAAATAAACATGTCCAATCTGGGCATACCTGGATTAATATTCTCTTTGCATAGTTTCCCAAACAATTTTCTTTTTTGTTCAATACCCTGACCGTGGAGGACTAAGCAGAAAGAGTAATCTGAAAGTTTATATATGTTTCCTAAGATAAAAGTATAATAGGGCAGAAAAACATCTACTTATCCTAAGTCCATGGTTGAGTTGTCTGTAGTAAATGACATTAGCAAGAGAAAAGCATACATATTTATTAAGTGTGTTTTGTGGATCTGGGAATCTTCATTGCTATAGAAAAATACCAGAGACTGTGTGATTTATAAGAAAATAAGCTTATTGTGAATCTAGGCATAGACAGGGCATGCATGAAATCTGAAGAGACTGAAGTAGAAGAGTCATAACTTTAAGTTGAGTCAAGGCTGCAAAGTGGGACCTTGCAAAAAAACAAAACAAAATAAAACAACAATGACAATAACAAAACAACAACAAAAACCAAAAAAGCTAACAATCTCCCCAAAACCCCACATAAAAAAAGTTTGCTTTGATGACACTGCTTTGACTCACTTAGGAAGTCTGCTAGCAGATCATCCTAGGCTGTCAAGTCTACAAGTTGTTTTGTAAGAGAGTTTAGAGATTTCTTTTATATGGGCACAAGCGTTGCCCTGACAAATGTCTACAGACTCAAAGGCTAAACTACAGGAACTGATTATAGGATTCCTACATGGTCTCACTGGGCTCAACATAAGGTGTTAGTAGAAGCGTGTTCAGTTCTGAAGATTCTTGGGGACAGATGTTTATCTTTTCCTCACCCATGGCTCTGTCCTCTCTCCTCAGTGCCTGTCTGTCCAGGATTATCTTCCTTCTGTTTCATTCTGTGGGCTTCTTTCCTGTCATCCTTTCTTTCTACTTTTAAGGATCTGGGTGGATAATCCAGGAGACTGTCCCTAGATAGAGCCTTAATTTAGCCACACCTGCAAATTCCCTTTGTAAGATAAGCTATTTCCAGGTTTCAGAATTAGGATGTGAACATTTGGGAGGCAGGTGGATGTACATATTCAGTTTATCACAGGAATGAGACTCAGAATTGGATGCCAGTGTTACCAACTTAGAGCAGAGTGTAATCTGTGGACATCTCACTTCTGCCTAGAGCTTGTAAGCCTTGGTGCCCCTAACTGGGCTTTTAAGCACAGGACTGGGTCTGAAGTAGGTGTTGGGACCAGGTCTTACCATGGTTAACCTGTAATCCTCAAGGATTCAGGAAAGAAGCTCTCAGAATTAACCACAAGGAAGGCTCTCCTGGAGAGCTAGGCACTGAGGAAACAGGACAGAGCCTGTTTCTGGGAGAGGAAGAAAGAAAAGAGAAACAGACACAGGGGCTGGAGTGATGAGCCAGGGATTAAGGACACTGGCTGCTCCTCCAGAGAATTCATGTTCAATTTCCAGGACACACCTTAGTAAATGTTGCTTTGCAGAGAGGAATGTGGCCAGTATCCTGAACATTTAAGTATCATTTAAAGGGGCTATGCATGCTGTCAAACACAAAGCTTCTTCCTACAAGGTTGGGGAGCACAGTGCTCTCTTCATTCATAGAGTACCATGTCAAACAGTCTTAAGGACCCTGTGAAAAGTCCTTCATGGATTGACAGGTACTTCCTAGTAGTGAGCTGCTTGCAAGGTCTGGTGAGATCCCTTTGAACTGTCCTGGCCACACAACACAAATGGGGTACTTGTGGACTTAGCTTCATCCCATCTGTATTAGGTGATGTTTAAAGGAAAAAGAAAGAATTTAGGGTTCTTTGTTCCTTCCCATGAATCCTCTTGCCTTCTGACCCAAACCTCCATGCTTAGTTTGTAGTAGGATGGGCATGGCTGAGGCGCTGAGCTCCCTTTTAATGACACTCAGGAAAAGCAGGTTTCTAAGACAACCCAGTATCATCACTATTAGAAACCAGGTAAGTAGCAATTTTCGGGTGCAACTGAACACCAGCACCAGGAGTCTGAGCATGGCAGTTATGAGTCTGAGGCTTCTGTGGATTATATAGCAAGATCTGTCTCAAACAGCAATGTAAAACACATCACTTAAATTCTGCTTTGTCCACTTCAATAGGACAGCCATTCAGTTTGTCTTAAGGCCCCTCAGTACTTGTTTATTCTCCCTGTGTGCTTTCTCCAATCTCTCTGTACCTGTGGCTGGAGAGGGCTCATGTGCACGTGCATGCATGTATCCGAGTGCACGGGCACACTTGTGTATGTGTGTGGACGTCAGAGATTAATATCTAATGCCTTCTTCAATTGCTTTACACCTTACTTTTTAGGAAGGATCTCTCTCACTGAACCTGCAGCTTTCCAACTTGTTTGACCTAGCCAGCCTTAGGGGTACTCCTGTCCTCTGCCTTCCAGAGCTGAGATCACAGGTGCATGCTGCCCCCATCTTTTTTTTTTCTTTTTTTTTATTAAATTCAAGTTCATTTGCTTGCATGACACTTTATCAATTGAACCATCTTCCCAGCTCCAAGTCTCCCGCTTTTGATGTAATGTGTATTAATCATGGTAAAAATTATGACTGATAAAATGTAAAAGTTATACATTCATTTCAGTATAATAATAAATTTGTCATCTATTAATACAATTAATATTTCAATGAGTATTTTCCAAAATATCAAAAAATCACACCAATTTACATCTTTTTTGGTTCCTTATGAGTTTCGGTACTTAGTACAGGGCTTTTCATACCGATGCTGCCTTCAGCTCGCGTACAGTCATGCTCTTGGAACAGCTATCCTGGTGTTACTTTAAATGCTCTGTGTAAATCCCCTGCAAATTTCAAGGCCCTATCAAAATTATGGTTGTGGAATCGAGGCCTTCCTCCTCCTATGCTCATCACATTCCTATAATGCATGCCTAGTATACCCTGACACAAGGTATTTGCTTCCTCTCAGAGAGCTTCAGAAATAGCCTTCTCATAGAAACCTACAGGAGACAAATTAAAACAAACCCAACTTCACCTCTGACAATAACATCCCAAGGTACAATTAGGAGCACTGTGGGTAAATTTATACAACGTTAAAATAATTTTTATTTTTATAAATTTTTATTTCTAATCTTGTTCATTCATAATATTCTATGTGTGTTACACTACACTTTGATCCTTGTCTTTCTCCACTCCTTTTATCTTCCTTTAATCTCTAGCAAATTTTCTCTTCCCTTTCTTATACTCATGGTTTTAGTTGTGTTTTGTGAAGCCATTTTGCTTTACCTACAGTCTTTCAGTACACTCTAGGCTCTTGAGTAGTGGGTATTTTAATGTTAGAAACTGACAATAAATTTATATTTATTCTCCAAACTAATGAACAGACAATTGTCAAATACCACTCAGATCTGGTAAGTAATGAGACTGAGGATCCAGCCTGCGTTTACTGACCAAATATAATAGCTTTGCAAAGAAAGTTACTGTGTCTCTGTGGTGAGTTGTTACTTTGTTGAACAAAAAGGTACAAAGTTAGTTCACCGTTAGATACCTCTATATGAAGATACAAGCAAAGCTAAAGGTGTTTTCTTTATGTTACAGTGTTACAAGGTCACAGGTCAGAGTATTCCTGGAATTATCATCCATGTTCAGAACAGTGACAATCACAAAGGATTGCTTGCTGGATTTTATATCTCTTCTCAAATAGCTCTCTGTCAATTTCCTTAACAGCCCTCTGAGGCGATGTGCCATCACCAGATGCATTCATGCCTTCCTAGACATTGTCTGAATTGACCTGTGTGGAATAAAATTGTCTGAAAGCCAGCTTTGCTCTGGCTTCCCTTGGATTTCATAAAACCCATTGCCTGGACCCTTCCATCCCTCTCTGATGGTCATTCTCTGTCTGTTTGTTTTGTAGGCTGTTGTTCTTGTCCCTTTGCCTGGATTACTCTCCGTTGCCTTCTACATCTGCCACAAAGCCCACTGGCTATCATGAGGATTCTGAAGATAGGCTGCCTGGTTAGAATATGAGGTCTGCTTACTAGCTGTACGATCTCAGGTGCATATCTTAGATCTTCGGTGACTTCTTGTTTGGCCTCTTACAAAAGGAAAACAGAAATAGTTTCTAAGCCTCATTGCTGTTTTGTCTGGAAAATGTTAAGGACATAGCAAATGAATTGTAAATAAAAGATAGAGTATGCATATATCTGATACCGTGTAACCATCAGTGACAGCAGATATAGCAGGACTTCTCCTTGGACTGTGGCTGTCAGTAAAATTCCAAAGCACACCAACACCTGAGACTGTTTATAAGGTGGTCAAATTGTTATCAAATAGTTTCCAAGACCCAGACTTCTCAGTGGAGTGCAGCCTGCTCTCTAAGGAGGTACTGCACGGTCCTGAGGACTTTCAGGCCAGGATCACATGATTGCTAGAATTTCCAAGGCATTTAATGTGAGTAATGGCAGCTGGCACAAGAGAGTAGATATGTTTGATGAGGCCAACCCACATGGGCCTTCAGCAGATGTGAGCTTTGTGTTTGCAGCTTGACACACTTTCTGATCAGTTCTGACAGGAGGAAGAGCAACTGACCTTTGCCTAAATTCTTGTCATACTAAGTCTGAAGAAAATGATGATGACATACTTAATAACTCAGTTCATTTACTTTGGAAGCAAAAATGTTTGTAATTAGCTCCCAATTATTCAACATGTTGCTTCCCTTCCTTTTACCCTTCTACTGTCTGATTTTTGATAGCTTAATGGTTATAGCCAAAATCAAACACAGACTGTCTGTTAGTCACCTTGTCTGATGTTGTGCAAAAGGACCAAGAAAAATAGTTTAAATGGAGGAATTATTTGCCCTGACTCATGGATTTACAGGTTTGTTTCCAGTATTTAGCTATGCTGATCCTGAGCACATGGTGAGGCAAACATCATGGTGCTGGGAGCATGTGCCTGAGGCTACCAACCTCAATGATGATGGGAAACTGGGTGAAAAAAAGTGACTGGATCAAGAATAGCCTTCAGTGTCACAGTAAGTGATCTGCATCCTCCAAGGAAGCTGGTGTTCCTGAAGTATCCATCCTAGATAGTGTTTCTAGCTAGAGACCAGGAATTAAAACAGAGCCTGTGGGAAACACGTCATATTTAAGCCAAAACACTATATCCATACACCCAGAAAGTGTTTCAAGTCAAGAAGCTATAACCACTGAACAAAATACAGAGTCTGAGCTGCATCAGTTGTGTTATAGGTGGGCCACCACCTTATCTAAGCCACATCTTCATAGGTAGAAAAGGCACTGAAGTGATATTTTGCAGTAGAAGGTAAGATGGGATTGATTGGCTCTGCAAAGGCAATAAGAAGTTATCATGAAGAGGCAGTGTAGGGAATAATCAATGATGGAAAATTAATAAGGTATAGTGAAGGATTCTGAATAAACTGATCTGAGAGAATTCTGTTGAAGAGAGACCATGGAGATCCTGGGGTATAAGAGAAAGCAAATAATGCATGACCACACACCGAGACTAGCTAGCATCAATAGAACAGGACTCTTTGTATACCTGGATATTATAGGGAAGTACACAGATTGGCTCAGAAGAAGGTTTAGTAGGATGACCACGGGTTAGAAGAGAGTCTTTTTCCATCTCCCCCCAAGACCCTTTCCAAAATGGTGGAGTTCTAATCCTCAATACTATTAAATATAAACTTGTTTGAAGTTTGAGTATTCTCAAATTAAAATAATTCTTCCAGTATGGCTGTTGTCTTTAAGGAAGAGCTTCCTGGGCTGGTATGATGCCTCCTTGGGATCCTTCAGGTGCCTGACAATGCAGAGGAATCTTATCCCACTACTTGGTGTCATCTTGACAGATTCTTTTTTTTTTTTTATTGGAAATTTTTTATTGGAAAATTTTTTTTACATTTCAGATGTTCTCTCCTTACCCCATTTCCCCCCTCCCTCCCAGGAACTCACTATCCCTTCCCCCTCCTCCTGCCTCCACGTTGGTGTACCCCCACCCACCCTCCCCTGTACCTCACCTCCCCACCCTCGAGTATCCCCCCCCACGACGTCCATCCTTCATGGGACCAAGGATCTTTTCTCCCACTTATATATAGCTCCCTTGCATATATAGCTGGAGCCATGGGTCCCTCCCTAAGCGATCCCAGGCTGGTGGTTTAGACCCTGGGGGCTCTGGTTGGTTGGGATTGTAGATTCTAAGATTCTAAGAGTTGATTCTATTGGACTAACTTGGTGCTTTCATTTCTTTCTCTCTCTCCCTCCTCCCTCCTCCCTCCCTCCCTCCCTCCCTCCTCTCCCTTCCTTTATTTTATTTATTTATTTATTTTATTTATTTATTTATTATTATATTCCAGCCATGGCCCCCTCTCTGTACCCCCACCCACAGTTCTTCGTCCCATTCCTCCTCTCTCTTGTCTCAGAGAGGGTGCTCCCCCTTCCACCCACCAGGCTTCCTCCTTGGGAAGCCTGGTCTCAAGTCTCTCAGAGTTAGGCACATTTTTCTCCCACTGAGGCCTGACCAGGCAGTCCTCTGCTATATATATGCTAGGGGCTTCGAACAGCCTGTGTTTGCTGCCTGCTTGGTGGCTTAGTCTCTGAGAGCTCCTAGGGGTCCAGCTTAGTTGAGACTGTTGGTCTATTTATGGGGTTGTCCCAGCTTCAGTTTCTTCAATCCTTCTCCTAACTCAACCATAGGTGTCCCTAGCTTCAGTCCAATGGTTGGGTATAAATACCTGCATCTCTCAGCTACTGGTAGGGCTTTCATGAGGACAGCTACGTTAGGCTTCTGTCTGTAAGCACAGCATAGCATCAGTAATAGTGTCAGACCTTGTTGCCCTGCAATGAAATGGATCACTGGACTCCTTTCCTTCAATCTCTTCTTCATTTTTGTCCCTGCAGTTCTTTTAGACAGAGCAATTCTGGGTCAGAAATTTTGACTGTGGATTGGTAACCATGTCCCTCCATTTAAGGCCATGCCTATCTACTGGATGTGGACTGGATGTGGACCCTTCTAGTTCCCTCTCCCCAATGTTGGGCATTTTGGCTAAGGTCACCCTCATTGAATCCTGAGAGTCTCTCACCTCCAAGGTCTCTGACACTTTCTAGATGGTCTGCCTACCTCAGCTCCCAGAAGCTGCATATTTCCATTCATTCTCCTGGCCCTCTGGGTTTCTCTCCTCCCACTCCATACCTGATCCTGTTCCCCTTTCTCCCAGTCTCACCTCTCTCACCCAGGCCCCTCTTCCCCTGCCTCCTGGATTATTTTGTTCCCCCTTCTAAATGGAATTGAAACATCTTCACTTGGGCCTTCTGCTTGTTAAACTTCTTATGATATGTGTGTTGTATCCTACATATTCTGTATTTTTGGCTAATATCCACTTATCAGGGAGTACATACCATGCATGAGTCTGGTTTACCTCATTTACGATGATATTTTCTAGTTCTGTCTATTTGCCTGCAAAATTCATGTCCTTTGTCTTAATAGCTGAATAGTATTCCATTGTGTAAATGAACCACATTTTCTGTATTCACTCTTCTGTTGAGGGACATCTGGGTTGTTTCCAGCTTCTGGCTATCACAGATAAGGCTGCTATGAATATAGTGGAGCATGTGTCCTTGTGGTATGTGAAGCATCTTTTGGGTATATGCCCAGGAGTGGTATAGCAGGTAGAACTATTTCCAATTTTCCAAGGAACTACCAGATTAATTCCAAGAGAGTGGTTGTGCCAGTTTGCAATCCCACTGAAGTGGATTCCTCTTTCTCTTCATCCTCACCAGCATGTGAGTTTTTGATCTTAGCTACTCTGATTGTGTAAGGTGGAAATCTCAGGGTTGTATTGATTTGCAATTCCCCGATGACTAAGGACTGTGAATTACATTGATAGATTTTCATATATTGAACCATCCCTGTATTCCAGGGATGAAGCCTACTTGATCTTGGTGAATGATGGTTTGGATGTGTTCCTGGATTCCATTTACAAGATTTTTTTTTGAGTATTTTCGCATTGATATCATAAGTGAAATTGGCTTGAAGTTCTCTTTCTTTCTTTGGTCTTTGTGTGGTTTAGGTATCAGAGTAACTGTGGCTTCATAGATTGAGTTAGGTAGTGTTTCTTCTATTTCTATTTGGTACAATAGTTTGAGGAGTGTTGGTAAGGTCTGATAGCATTTATGACCTATAATCATATTTGTTGATTACTTTTATTTGTCACTACATTTCCTATGTCATGTTTTAACTCTATGATATTATAATTTTATACTTAAAAATCTTTACTGCTCTATTTTAGTATCTAGACATAGTATTTTTGACTTCCACTTAAGTCATAACATACCACTGGCTTATCATTACATAACTCATTGAAATTTGTTTTCTTTGTCTCTTGTCTTCACATATGCTCACCTAAGATAACCTTATTTTAATTCTATTTTTAAAAATTCATTTTAATTTATTTGTATATATGTGGTGGTTTGAATAAGAACTCCTCCTATAGGTTCATATACCAGGGCATGGCACTATTGAAAGGATTAGAAAGATTAGGAGGTGTCACCTTGGTGGAGGAAGCATGTCACTGTGAGTGGGCTTTGAGGTTTCAAAAGCCCATGCCAGGCCCAGGCTCTCTCTCCTTTCTGCCTGTGTATGAGGATATAGAACTCTCTTCAACTTCTCCAACATCATGTCTGTCTGTGTGCAGTCCTGCTTCCTGCCATGATGATAATGGACTAAACCTCTGAAACTGTAACCAAGCCCAGTTAAATGCAATCTTTTAGTAAAAGAGTTGTCTTTTTACAGCAATAGATGACAACTAAGACAATATTCATGAATGTGCTTTTCCGAATGTGCAGTATTTTTATATAGCCTAGGGAGACCAAAAGTGACATTAGATCTCTAGAATGGGAGTTATAGGTGGTTATGAACCAACATGTGGGTGCTGAAACTGAACATAGGTCCTCTTCAAGAACAAATGTTCTTAGCTGCTGAGCCATCTCTCCAACACCATGATTCAGTTTTGAATTATGATTTGGCTATTATGACTCAAATGGAAGACAACTTCATCCAGGAAGCTTTCCCTAGCTTTTCAGGACAGAGTCATGAATCCTCCTGTATTTTCAGAGTGCCTAATACTTAATTCTTAGAAATTGTTATCATATGACTCATTCTGAGTCCCAGGCAGAATAGCACAAGTGACTCATTCCACATAGAATCCAGTAGGGGAAGCAAATGGATACTTTATGGACATGGGGTGCTTGTTCTAGGTATTAAGACTTCGGACTTCAAAGGTACTTTCCAATCCTGTGTGAATTTGCATTGTTCCTGAAGGTGTGTTTGGTAACTGAGTTCCTGAACACTGGTCTTCAGTATGGTATCAATCTTTAAACACTGTTGGGAATCCGTCACCAGTTGTTTGCACAAATGAAGGGTTTCTTTCCTCAGTCTTAAAGATAGAGGATTATTCTGGTTAACATTTATTGTCTTTTATTACATTTTTTACTTTATTAGTTACTTATACTCTCAGGCTTCTAGGATCCCAATGACAGAAAAAAAATGTTGATTCATTTTTAACCAATGGTTTTTAAAATTATTATTAAGCTGAAAGTCTTTGAGACTTTCTGGATTAGCACATCTCCTCCATCAGTTCCCCCAAAGAAGGGATGCTAAACGATGCAGTAATGTGAGGACCTCAGACAAGAATCTATTGGCCATGTGGCTAGAATCGAAACCAGTAATTACAAGGCCAAGGGCCCCTGAGCTTGCTGGAACTCAGACTATTGGCAAAGAGGAAACAGAAGTTCTTAGAGTCAAGGTGAAAAGTATCATACTGATTGCATTGGGTTGACAGGCCACGTGGAAATAGAAAATACTGCTGTAATTCTACCCTGTATGCAGAACTTTCTCTGAGAATTGCATCTCAATTACATTTGAAAAGTGGAGGGAGAAAAGAAGCTGACAGTCAAGGAAGCTTGTGTTTAAGTGCATCCTATCAGGCTTACTGTAAATCCTGGGGCAGTTCAAAGTGCCATTTAATGAGCATCAGTTTCCCTGGAGAGAGGAATATTTTTCATCAAGCTCACTACTCCTTCAGGGCTTGAAGTGGATTTGGTTTTATGAACAGTTATGACATTTTCATAAGGTATGCTTTGCTTTCACCCAGGATAGCATAATTCACAAATTAAGGCATAATTACCTTTTCCTGGAACAAACCCCTTTCCTGGCAGCTTCAAGTCCCACTGAAACCAGATAAGTCCTTGTGCATAGCTTATGCAGTTGATTATTTTTTCTATCCACGGTAAATACCAACAATTCCTTTCATGGGAGGTAAAAGAGAATATGCAGAAGGAAGGACTAGAGGGCCAAGTAACATTTAGTGGAACTCTCTATTGTATCTCTAATACCCACCTAACCATTGATGCTTTGGGGAGGAATGGAGGAGGTAGACCATCTTTGTCATAAGCCAGCCATCTCTATAGAAGCAGCCTTGTCAATAGAAGTTTGGTCAGAATGGTCAAACCTCTTGTCCTAGTGTTGATCAGTGAGCTTAATTCATTCCTCCTTAAACCTTCTTCCTCATTTAACCCATTCACCAAAACTCACTTATCCTTTTTTACCAATTGTCATTGTAGTGCTGGACTCTTTCCTTAGCTTGCTAGAAATGCTGAGTGCTGGAGTTGCCTGCCTGACACCCACCTGCAGGCTTCTGGGTTGGAGCACTTTCCTCTATCATAAAGATATAGGTAACCAGAGATCTCATTTACCTTCCTTTTCTCCCTTCTGAGGCCTGAGGTTAGCTTACAGGGAAGACTACACATCATGGGCATGGGATACAAGCAGGCCATATTAATCGAAACAATATTTGGGGAATAATAGTCTGGCAGCAAGAACCAAAGGCAGAGAGTGAATTAGCAGGTAATTAGAGCAATTTGGTCCTCTATTGGCCTCAACTAGAAAGGCATTTTGCCAAGTTATTATATTGAGACACTGAATAAGAAATGTACAGTGACCTTATTAGGAGGCAAGCCCTATGCCAGATCTTTACTCACCCAAGGTAAGTTAGGAATAAAATAGTTCTTGTTCCAGGTGCCTCTTGTGAAACCTATACTTTTATATTTTGGCACTTTCCATAGATGCTCATATTATATATTCATTCATGAAGACTGGGACTGGGATTCCAAATATGTGTAAACATTAATCCTTTCAACACTCTATAATGGTGAGCACCATTTGGATCTTCTAGTACTTACTGTCCCTGACCACTGCCTCCCTCACTGCCCGAATGGATTACATACTCTTCATGTATACATACTATTTTGTTGTCTTTGTTGTTTGTTTGGTTTTATTGAGACAGAGTCTTGCTATGAAAATCCATGAGTGTCTGATACCACGTTGCCTTAAACTCATAATCTCTTGCCTTAACCTCCCAAGTGCTAGGATTACAGGCATACACCATCACATCCAATTACAAGATCAGTTATTTTCATGTTAGTCTCTATCTGCCAAATGTCTGCACTTTATATTGAAATGTTTGTTAGATGAAGAAGTCTTCTAGTTAGGACATTATGGGACCTATATGAGTAAAAGGGAAATGCACAGAACTGTAGAAGCAATCACAATACAAGAAAAAGTTAAGCAGGTTGGTTCTGGGATTCTTGGCAGCACACTGCCACTTGGAAACTTATCTTTTAATGGGCATCAGTTTGTCATAATTCTGAGCTATGGCCTATTTAAAATGTCTACAGAGCTTTTGATTGGCCCTTTGGATTGGACATTTGGTCATGAGTGGATCAGCTATATCCTGAAGAGTAGTAATAGTATGATTATATCTATATAGGGATCTTCCTTTTGAGCATGTAGGCATAAAATATTTTAGGCAATGAGTAAAGTTTACCCTTCTGTTATGAAAATGCTGATTTCTCTGTCTTCAAATATTTGTTTCAATCCAGAATCTTTTGTCTCAAGTTTGTGTAAATAGTTTTACCATTTATTCTCTGCCTTATCAATAAATACTGATCACCCAGTGAGTGGCTAGGCAGAATAGAGAACAGGGCAGCATGTCCACCAACCAGAGGAAGAGAGAGAGAGAGAGGAGAGAGAGAGACAGAGACAGAGAGAGAGACAGAGAGAGACAGAGAGAGACAGAGATTAGTGAGGAGGATGGAGAATATGGGACCATGAAAAAAGAGGTTCGGAGAGATAATAATAATATGCAAATATCATGGGATGGGGTTGGGAGATAGTCAGATTAACATAGAAAGTAAAGATAGATCATTTAACTGCTCAGTTATTGATGTGCAGTTTTAAATAAATAATTTTTTTCTGTGTGATTGTTGAGGGGTGGTATAAGGTAAAGAAATACAACCACCAGATTCATTGTTACAATTATATTTAGAAAATTTCATTTAACGAGCAGTAAGGAGAACAGTGCTCAGCAAAAGCCATTATTGGAAGGTAACCTAAATGGTGCTCACCATAATACATTATGGGAAGGGTTAATGTATGCAGACATATTTTGGAATCCCAATCTCAGCACTTACAGATGTAAGTCTATGTGATCATGAGCAAATTAATCTCTCTGTACTTCAATGTCCTCATTTGAAGAGGTAAGACCATAACCATATTAACCATTTAAATGTATTATGTGAATGTTGCAATGTATGTAAGACACTTAACACAGCCTGGCACCTGAAGCTCTCATGGTAGTTAGTTTGTACTGGGAAACAGGGAGCTTTAGCCAGGTCTTGATTTTTTCCCACTCTGTACAGAAATAAAGAAGCCCATAAAGATTCTCAGGGTAACAAACTTCTGAGAGAAAGCAGGATTGATTATAATTGAGAACTTCAAATTTAAGAAGTCATGATTTCAGTAAATCCAAAGTTTTTATGAAATCATTTGATCCCCGCTTTTAACATTATTGAGAAAACAAAGCAAATTTAACATCAGTAACCATTTAGCCATTAAAGAAAAGTCACTTTTCTGTACTTGTTAGTTCTATGGGTGTGACAGCAAGAGAATCCATTTCAAGGTCAGAGTCTCTTCACTATCCCGAGTCCTGGAGCATGGCATCCACTGCTGTGTGCTAATAAAACGGCAGTGAGTCAAGCCATTCAGCTGTTGAAGGTGTTGACGCAATGCTTTTGAGGGATAAAGTAAAACTCTTCTAATCCTTAGGCAGATCCAGCAATTGGCTATACTTATGAATCTCCTCAAAGCAAATATTCATTTCTAAACATAGCTCCCTTTAAAGAAAAGCGGAAGTTCTGGGTGGTCTAGTCCTCTGATGTGGTCTTAAGGGAGTGTTTTTAGAGGTTTAGTCTAGTTTGTGTGTTCAGTTCTCTCAAAGATTCTGTAAGTGAGCAATTGTTGGAAGACTTGCTATTAAGGTAGCAGTCTACCATATCTGGACAGCTCCTGAGCTAGGTCAAAATGAGGCAGCCCTTTCGTCATGGGGGTTCCCTTATGGGGTTCTGATATAAAAAAGGATTGTCTTAGCTGGGAATAGTGGTGCTTACCTAAAATCCAGCACTTGGAAAGCTGAAACAGAGGAGTGGTGTTGAGTTTGAAGGCCATCCTGGGCTACATAGTAGTTCAAAGCTTAGTTTTCAAATGGAAAGTTACCAGAGCATTCTAACTAGAGTCACGTTAGGCAAATCATGAGGATACCTTTATAATCCTGGCTCCTCAGCTCAGTTCTTCTCTGAAACCACTGTTTAAGACTGAGACATCTGTTTTTCAATCACTGCAAGCAAGGTCAACACCCACAGCGTGCTTCTCTTCCACACTTTAATGTTTAAATCTCCCACAGAATTCTGGATAGGTCTACCTATAATTATGCTGAAACACCTGCTGTAATGTGTCTTCAAAGTGGTAGTTTTGAGGTTTGATTTTTCTTTTGAGGCATACAGACAGAGACACCAAAGCAGGAGGACAGAGTAACAGTGGAACAAACCAGTTTCTGGAATGAGTTGCTTAAATATTGCCAATGTTCTTCTAATGTGGACAATTCAATCTATACTCCAGGTACTCATGTAGTAGGGTATCTGTGATAGCTCATCCTTGCCAATGTTTGGCAATGCTTGGTTTTTATTTGGAAAGCTATCTTATTACATTATTTTAACTGGTAGTTGTTAACAAATGATGTTTAATATGCTTTTGATCTATGTATTATCCATTCAGATATAGAGGTTTCAGATTATCTTTTGTCTTCTGCACATTTTTATTAGTTTTGTTACTATTTAAGAGTCACTATTTGATAATGATTCTTTGTTGGCTCTATTTTATTTTTCTGGAAGATTACTTGGGTACCTTGAGTCTCTGTGCTTTTGCATTTCCATAAGCCTTTTAAAATTTATTTACCATCACAAGCCTAATGAGATTGTTTTTCACTTAGGCCATAGAATAAAACTGGGAGTAATTGAAATCTTCACAACAGTTAGTTTTCAAATTTATGAATATGATATTTCCTTCCATTTATTAGGATTTTGTTAGTATTTCTTGTTCAATTTGTAAGTTTATTTTATATTTTATATTTTGGGATGAAATATAGAAGTGTAATGAATTTATTTTTTGGTATAGGAACTCTACTAAATGCATTGTTACAAGTCTACTTTAGACTATTATGAATTTTATATGAATACAATTATATTATTCAATAATATCATCTGTGTTCTCCCAGTACTACAGTATTTTCCGTGTGCCCTGTGTCTCTTAGTCTTTGTTTCTATTTTCTCTATTATACTTGGTATACATTGGTAATATTTTTGACTACTTTCTAGTTCATTAGTTTTACTTAGTTCTATCTAATCGATGTTAAATCTACTCATTGCGATTTTAATTCAAATTTTTTTCTTGGAAGTTTCATTTTCAAATGTTCTTACTGCTTTTAATAATTTTTATATGTTTTGAAAATATTTTTAAGCTTGACTTTCATCTTTTCAAAGGAACAGATCTTTAAAAATTCTGTTTTCTGAGCCTCTATCAGACATAGTTTCAGCCTGATCATAATGCTTAATTTTTTTATTTGTTACTGCTTCCAGTCTGGCATTATTTTCAAGTAAGAATCTGTTGTATGCTTTATGAGGACTTTTTGTTAGGCAATTTTGCTATATAATTTCAGGAAATGGGTTCTATCCTTTTAACAGGGTTATAAATTACATCTAGGTCCAAGTGAAAATTACTGTGCTAAAATGTATGGCTTTCAGCATAGGAATGGATTCAGTCTTATGTTGGGTCCTGCTCCATAATTGCTACAGTGACCCATTTTCAAAAATAAGCTACTGAAGAAAGGTTTTATCAGGTAGAACAGAGTGGTCACGCCCTCTCTATCACTTGGCCAGTGCTGGAGCACCTTGAAACATCTGCATACAAATGAAAGCAATGTAAAGTGAGACATTATTTTCAGGGGTGTGTGTGTGCCAGTAAAGTTTTCACTGATGAAAATAGCTATTACTGGCCTGGAAGAAATTAATAATTTGACACTTTTAATGCTGTTGCGCAGTGTTTAATACCAGATTCAACTAAAGTTTATGAAGACCTATCATTTTCCCAGTAGTGACATGAAAAATTAATTTTAAGCATGCATGAAAAGGAAAATAATTTTATTGTGAATAATTGTACTTACCACTTAAATACCATGTTTACTATTTTAGAGGAACTATTTTACATCCTTCTGTTATATCCTTCTCTTGTTTGCTTTCACATTTCAAAATACATTGACATTAATAAATTTTACCTCTAAGTAATTCAGTAGGCATACCATTAAGTAGAGTTCAATATTTTTAGTTACTTCTTGAGGTAAGTTTTATATTTATTTTCATGTGACAGTGGGTCTTTTTCCTTTGCCTGTGTGACCCAGATAATCTGAAATTTACTATGGAGCCAGGCTGGACTTGAACTCACAATCATCTTGCCTTACCTTCCTGAGTCTGGGGTTACAGACTGCTACCAGTTTCAGCTTTAGTAAGTGCTGTTTCATTCATATCCTAACCTGTATTAGAAAAAAAAAAATCAGTGTCATAGCTTAGAAAACTCCCTCAAACCCATCTCAGGCATTTCCTGGGACACCTCAGAGACAAGCACCATTCTTGCCCTTCAAAAATTGCACAAATGAACTCATGCTATATAATTATTTTTAAGAAAATACTTTACTTTGGAATAACTACAGATTTTAAACACACAAAAATAATATGAGGAGATTCAGTGTGCAGATACTCTTTGACTTAGATGAAATTGTTTTCATAAACCAACTGTAGAGTAATCTTGGTATCAGTAGTCTACCTAATTTTAAAATCATTATTTGTTCTATCATTTTAAAAGGAAAGGCTATTCTTCAAGAAGATTGACTTCAGCATGGTCGAATGATTCAAAGAAGAATGACCCTAAACACAGAACTTGGAAGACATGGCATTTAAGAGAAGAAAAAGGCCTTCAGAAATTAGTGAAAGGAATTTGCAGTTTCTTCCACGTATTGGTTCCATTTTCATTTCTTCATAGAGTATTTCAAGAATAAAGTTAAGGTCAATAAGTTTTGCTGAAATAAATCATATACACCTCCCTAAGTATCTGTTAGGTTATGTTAAAGTACAATCACATATATGTATAGCTGTTGCCACAGTCTATTGCAGACTTTCTCATTGACTCCAAAGTCCTTTCCTGCCAACACTCCTTTCTTCAAAGCAATCACCAATCCAACTGTTCTCCACTTCTCCAGATTCCCTAATTCTGGACTTGATTGAGTGGAGTCTTGTAACATATAGACTTGTGACTGGCTTCTTTCACTTAGCATTATGTTCTCATTTTCAAAGTTGCAGCAGGTGTCAGTTTTCAAACCTCTTTAAGGCTGGGTAAATATCTCAACATATGGTTGTACCACATTTTTTAAATCCACTCATATATTGATGAGTGTTTAGATTTTTTCTCCTTGATAATTATGAGCAAGTATTTCACTTTTCTCGAGTAGTTATAAATAATTTTTAATATTTTAATTATAGATATGTTATTTTTATTCTTATTATTGAACATCTGTCATATACCAGTCATTGCTCCTGCCCTTGAGTCTACATCATGAAAACATGCAGTAATAACATTTTTGTATTCTTAAGAATTTTGTATTCTAATAAAGTTTTATTGAAATCTTCCTACACTCGTTTGTTTACATATGGTCTAAGACTGCCATGATGGTATGGTAGAGTTGATTGTGACAGCCATTGCAAGACTTTCAAACCCTCAAATTTTTTTTTTTTTGACATTTTACAGAAAGTTATTTCTGGTCCATTTTAAACTATCCAGAACATTATATTGAATTTAATAATTTCCATTTTACATGGTCATATGGACATATAGAAATGCAAGTTGTTAAAGAAAGTCAGATTATAGTATTTGCCTAGTTTTGTGTTGATACTATTGTTAAGATTGAGAAAATATTTTTCTTTTAGAAGAGCTATTTTAGCCGGGCAGTGGTGGTGCATGTCTTTAATCCCAGCACTTGGGAGGCAGAGGCAGGCGGATTTCTGAGTTCGAGGCCAGCCTGGTCTACAGAGTGAGTCCAGAACAGCCAGGGCTACACAGAGAAACCCTGCCTCAAAGACCTAAAAAAAAAAAAAAAAAAAAAAAAAAAAAGAACTATTTTAGATTTATTATTGAATAAATAATCCTATTACAATACAATCCTACTCATTTATTAATATAAATTCCCCATGATATTTGCTAGCATTTTCAATTCAATTTATTTAACTATTACATTTTGAGGAATACTGAGCACAGGGAAATAGAAAATGAATTGGTATATTGTTTGTAATCTCCCCTTTCTCCTTGGGGTGACTTGAATTTAATTTTTGTTAAGGACAGAGGCCAAGCAGTGTAGATAAGTGGAATGTAAGGAAGATGAAAAGGAAACAAACAAGGTATTATATATAGGCAGTATGCTACAGGGAAATCCAGTGGCATATCTTGGAATTGCATCATGTATACTTCTTGCAGTATAGTCTTACAGATACAGATATGGACCATGAAACAGAAAACAGAAGTTTCAGTTTGTCAAGTTGTTCAATTATTCTTCAGTCAGTGTGGGATTTGGTATCATTAATACTATCCCCAGTCAGGGATTGGATGTTTGGATGACGGTAATCCTTCTGCCTCAAATTTGCTTCTTATTTTGCAATGTAAAGTCCAATTCAGTTTACTGTTATTGATGGGCTGTGTCTTTATATTTAGACTCTCCTTGGTTCTCAGCAAAACTAAGTCAGCCTCAACTTCCCTTCTGAACTACCTCTTGGTGTGCCCATCACAAAACAAATACGGAGAAAAGGGCAAGATGGTGAGAGGAGCTGGCTGTGCTCTCATTTTCAGAAGAATTGATTTGGCATAATTGATTGGGAAACAATGTTTTTAATTCCATTTTATTGCACACATCAGACTAATTTCATGTCAACTAAGTGATGCTAACACAATCTCAGTATGCTTTAGTATAGCTATCTAGGGACAAATGAGACATCTAAGAGACAAATTGTTCATCTCATCTGAAATGAGAAAGGTTGTGTCTGACTCACTGGATGTAGGTTGTATTGTATCAAAATAAAGGTTCCTTTTAAACCTTAGGTGACTTTAATTTAAAGATGATAATGTCATACTAGGAGAGCCAGTCAAAGTTCATGTCAACATTCATAGTATTTTTTATTTTAATTTGTCTCTTATCCTTTGTGCCAACAGGTAGTGCTCCTGACCAGCTGTGATAGCACCTGTACTGTGTGTGTGTGTGTGTGTGTGTGTGTGTGTGTGTGTGTGTGTGTTTTACCATACTACTGATATCTTGCTTTGGGGCCTGTTCTAGGTAAATAATGTACAGGATAGCTTCTGTCTGCTACAATCTCATAGAATCCTTGAGGAAACAGGACATAGGTATCTGTGACATATCATAGAGAGAGTACCAAAGTCCATGGTGTAGGTGCTCAGATGAACTCCAGTTTTGAAGAACAATAACTGTGATGTTCATACTGTGAGTTCACTGGAAGTCAGGGAGGGAAAGTTAGCCCTTCAGAGATAGCATTGGCCTTTTCTTCACACTTCTTATCTGACATGGTTTATTAAATATTTAATAAATATTTCTTGCTCATACTTTTGCCTGTCTTTCTCCAAGAATGCAATTCTTCAATACTTGGGTTTAATGTAAGACTTCTTCCCTCCACAGTGACACAAACAACTCATTAAAGGGAAGACTTGTATGCTGCAGGGGACAGAAAGAAGTTTCTAGAGACGTGCTGGGAATTACTCTGTGCCAAGAGAAAACCCAACCATTCATGAGTTGCAATTGATCAAAGGGAAATGCATATTTAATAGGATGTCTATTTAAACACCTTCAACCTGCTGTTCTGTGTTTTGAAGATTGATGGAACTTTATTTCTCAGAGGACAAATGGAAAAGGCATGATATTCCCATCATAGAGAACAGCAGCTGCAAAGAATGGAGAACAGGCATGGCATGTAGGCATGACTCTGTACTATAGTGGAAGGCCAAGGAGGAAATAACTAAACAAGAAGAGATCCAGGAATTTAGGGGCAATTTAGAATGAAGAGTATGGTGAGCTGAAGGCTTCAGAGCAGATAGCTCAGAGGAAGTAACGTGCATCTACATTTGGAATGGCAATAGGACATAAGGTAGGGAGAAGTAGGGGCATCAGCCTATTTCTGTGGACAGTCTCCTTGCCTAGGCTTTTTTCTTGTCTTATTATCTGAATGTCATACGTGCTTCCCCACTTTCTCATACTGACAGTGACCCTGTTCTATTCAAGGTACACTTCTAGATGTTTAAGGAAATAAAACAAAATCCTGCTGTCATGCTATTTTTCTTCTAGTGAGGAATTGAATTTAAAAAGAAGGGGGGGGGGGAACAATCAAGAAGGAAAAGAAAAAGAGGAAACCCAGGGGCTGGCGGAGTGGCTTAGTCAGTAGGATACTTTCAGGAGGACAGGAACTCAATCTCCAGTACCCAAATGGTAGGCCATGGTAAGTGCACTTTCAGAAACAGGGGATCCTGGGAAGCACTGACTAACTAGTGTAGCCAAATTAACAGCTTCCAGGTCAAATGAAAGGCTGTATAAAAGGAAGTGGACAGTTCTTGAGGTTATCCTGTATCTGTGTGTATACACAGACACGTGCACCTGTATACAACACACATATACACAGACACACAACACACAGACAACATACACACACACACACACACACACACACACACACACGGGGCGGGGCAAGGAGGAAAAGGCTACTTGGAGAGCAGATGCCACACACTCATCATTGGCAGCTGAAATCCTGTCTGTGGCTGCAGGTTCAGTGATGTACACTGACAGACAAACACCAGGGTTGGGGCGCCTCTCTGCCTGTTCCTCAGGACAGGGGCTGAGTTCTATCATGTTCACATCCCACATTTGGAGCACAGTGCTCAGAAGAACAAAACCTTATTTTTGTTAACAAGTTCTATTTTCAAAAACAGCAACTTACGTTTCCTAGTTTCTTGTTTCTCAGGAAAGTGGCATGAAACATGACCTCTTTTCCCAAAGAACGCTTTCTCCTGCTGAGCTCCAGCAGCACACTCACTTCCCTGTGGGTGATATCTCTGTTTGGGATAAGATAAAGGGCCTCTAGTGCATTGCTGCTGACCTCATAATGAGAATTACCAGCAGGCCTGGATGGAGTCCCATCGAATGTGCCTGCAGGTCTTTAATAATTAATGGTGAGGAGGCAGAAGGTATGATACATGGATTTTGTTAATATGGAAAGTCCCAGTAGATTTTCAGTGTTCAAATTTAAACTAAACAAGAAATGAAAGCTATATTGTTTTGGGCTTTTGTGTGTCTCATGAAATCATTTTAGTTTGGAGAGAGATAATGACTCCTTTGGGATCAGAGGGGTTTTGAAAATTATGGCTACATCCTGGCTTTGGATAAATTGCACATAGTTGTAATAAGGGTTGATGCTGTGAATAAAGAAGGGAGGGAGAGAGGAAGAGAAGAAGGGAGAGAGAGAGGGAACACAAATTGTATGTATGTCTTTCTCTAGCTATCTTTATAAAAAGTAATTGACATGGGCAATTCTGAGAGTCTGAGAGGCCCCTAAATCTATAGTTGACAGACTAGAAACCCAGAGACCCAGGGACAGAATCCATGTCAAGTGTCTGAATGCCTGACAACTTGGAGAAATGATGATATAAATTCAAGTCCATGTCTGAGTTCAAAGGCAGGAAAGACCACGGCCCCAGGATGGAGTGACAGGCACAGAGAATGACAGTTCCTTCACTCAACTTCTTTGTTCTGTTTAGGTCTCTGGCCAACTGAATGACATCCATCCACATTGGGATAGTAAATTGTTGTCGCTATTTATCTGTTCAAACATTAATATTATATACCCTCTCAAACATAACCAGAATAACTCTTAACTAAGTACCTGACATTGCATGGCCATTTACAATGACATATAAAATTAACTATTAGAGTAATGTTATATAGATTATTTATTTATAGCTCATTTGCAGTAAGTAGCTTATGATCAAATATACAGACTGAGGGTTGAGGAGGGCTGGAGAGATTACTTGGTGGTTAACAGCACTGACTACTCTTTCAGAGGACCCAAATGGTGGCTTACAAGCACCTGTAACCCTAGTTCCAAGTGATCTTATACCCTCTGCTGGCTACCATGGGCACTGTACACACACGGTACATAGACTTACATACTCAGGCAAAACTCCCACATATATAAAAGTAAAACTAAATAAATCCTTAAAAGAAAAGTACAAAATCTGGGAGGCTGGAGATATGACTTAGCAGTTAAGAGCACTTGCTGTTTTGAGAACCTGGGTTTGGTTCCTAGCACCCATGTCAGGTGGCTCACCATCATCTCTAACGTTACTTTCAAAGGATCTGACAGTCTTTTGTACCCTCTCTGGACACTAGACATGCATGTGGTGTAAATTCATATGTGAAGGAACTCACATAAAAAGTCAAAAATAAATAAAACAAAAGAAAAGGTGCAACCTTTGAAAAACTACAACTTTATTTTTCAATTATATTACTGCTTGGTAATTTATTATGGGGGAACACAATGAATATCTAGAAACTTGAGCTGTAAGGACTGGAGACGTTAGTGTCCCCGCTTCTTCATCATGCAGATGTAAAAGGCCAAGCCAGTGCCAGAAAGTACTGACATGCTCAGGTAGCAGCTGAAGCATACTTACAATGTAGGTGACTTGTTCAAATTCACCTACTTGATTGGCAGAGATGAGCACATGAGTAGAAAATGCATGTGTGTGCTCTGTGGATCTCTTGTCAACTCAGCATGTTTCCTCTGTTGTTAACTCACTATTAGCAATTATTTGGTCTCCATGAACCTTAGTTTATTTGTTTATAAAATGCATGGGATTGGTTGACAGTTTTCCCCACTGCTCGTGTATCCCAGACTGGCCTTGAGCTTGCTATGTCGCCCAAGCTGGCCTCAAACTCATGATCTGCCTTAGTCTCCAAAGTGCTAAGATACAGGCAAATGCCACCGCGCTCAACTTGGAGACTCTTTTCTGAGATAATAAAGATAATGGTGAAAATAACCTGAGGCTTTTCCACAATCATTTTGTCTTACGCCTCTGTTGTCTCTTCAGTCGAGTCCCCCATCTCCTCCTGCCCATCATACAATCTGAAGTACCTAAGTTCTCTCCTCTTGGAGTGTGCTCACATGTGTGCACTCTTTTACCCTGCATCTCATATTTGTTCTGTGAGGTTCAACTTGAGGATCCACTTCTAAGGTTCTCAGAAAGCCTCCTCCAAGTGTGTTTGTGTGTGTGTGCATGTGCATGCGTGTGCCTATACACATGCATGGAGAAACCAGAGCAAGATGTTGGCATCTTCCTCTCTTGATTTTCACCTTATTTTCTTGACATAGGATCTCTCACTGAACCAGAAGTTTGCCATTCTTCCTAGTCTGGCCAACCAGTGAGTTCTCTCTCAAGATTCACCTGTTTCTGTACTCCCCATCCCACACCAGTAGTGGGGTACATGCTTACACACTGTATCTGGGTTTTTATATGGTTGGTAAAGATTCAAATTCAAGTCCTTATGTTTGTACAGCAAACTCTCTTATCCACTGAGCACCTCTCCAGTCTCAAGAAGCATTGCTTGATGCTCAGTTATAAATTTCCTGATGCCTGTGCCTTCTCTGTTCTCTCTCTCTCTCTCTCTCTCTCTCTCTCTCTCTCTCTCTCTCTCTCCTTCCCTCTGTTTCCTCCTCTCTTCTCTGCCTCTGCAGTGGTCAATCTCAACCCTGAATAACAGTGTGTGTATTGTGCCTATATCATGGAAGAGTCTCAACTTATGTTTAATGTTATGTAGGTAGATGGCTGGCTTGACTATTTCTGAGAAATGACCATGTGTTTCATGATTTTGAAATCTGGTAGGAACAGCCAATTTTTGTCTCAAGTAAAATAATGATGGTGTAAAATTATTTTCCTTGAACCTACTTTATTTTTTTTAAAGATCCCTTTCTTTTTTTCTCTCTTTTTTTTTGGATACTTTATTTATTTACATTCAGATGTCATCCCCTTTCCTCATTTCCTCTCCCTAGAAACCCCCTATCCCATCCACCCTCCTCTTTTTTGCTTATTGTTCTTTGACTATTTGTGTCTATTGTCTTGCTTATTCCTTGACTATTTGTATCTATTGTACTGCTAGAACTGACCTTAATATTTGCATGAACCAACTTTAAATATTGCCACCACAAAGCCTTTGCTTCTATGCTGCCAGTGGGAGGAGAATATGGTAAGTGACTTCTGCATCTCATTAATAACTACAGCTTGAAACCAACCACTTGTCATCTAACTACACATGAAAACATTTTAAACAAAGGATCTCCTGAAAGATAATGCTGCTGTCTCCAAAGACTATCTGAGGCTGTATGCCCACAAGATTGAGTGTACATAGGCAGCCTCTTCAGCAGAGTAGGGGATGAAGTCTCTCTGGGCAAGTAGAAGATAACAGGTGAGCCATCCTAAGAGTCTCAGAGGGGTTTGAAGGAACTCAGCCAGCCTATGCATGGAAAACATGGCTCTGGCAAGCCTTGCCTTTCTCCTATTTCCTCTCCCTTATTCCCTTCCTCTTCTCCCTCATCCTTTATCTTCTGTCTTTGTCTCCTATTCCCTACCCTCTGTCCACATGGGGCAAATAAATATTCTTTGTGCTAAGAACTCAGTCACTTTGTGTCTTGTGCTGACTTGAGGATACTTTCAGGGTTCTCTTGGGAGCTTGCCAAGTGCTATCCAGTGGGTGTGCTGAGATCTCTGCAAGCCACTGTTAATTCCTGATTAACTGTTGGCAGTAGCAGGTAGCTATCCTGGCAGCAGCACACATCCCAAGACTACAAGACAAGAGAAAGAATGGTCCAAACTGCATTGTGTAGTAGTGTCAAATCCCAAAGTCCAGATGGCTCAGACAACACAACCATCTATGAAGCAAAGTTAGCCCTGAAGAAAATCTCTTTCAGGAGAAGTTCACTAAAAGGCACTAAACAGGAGGCATATTCTAGCAGAAGATGGGCTCTGTTACCTTAATCTTTCCATGAACTGAATGGACAATGGCCACAAAGCAAAGGTTCTTATCAAACCCCAGTGTCAGAATTCTAAGAGAATCCAATAAATCAGAGAAATAACGCCAAAGAAACAAAGAAAATTAAAGATTCTGATAACCTAATCCAAATTGATGAAGGATGTGCCACTGTAACAGGATTATTGAAGACTAGTGAGGATACCTAATATTTCCCATTTTCCCTCCTCCTATAACCCACCAAGCAGAAAGGGAGAGATTGTAGAGATATTTGTGTCCCTGAATCTGACTGTCAAACTATTGAAACAATAGATTCAAAAGAAATAAGAATTTTCCCAATCATCTCATGCTGAAAGAAGGAAAGGGGATCAGGCAGAGGGAGAGCTTGCTTCCTGGAAAGAGATTTCACATAGTTGTGTGGATTAAGACTGAAACCCAGATAATGATGGGTTGATAGTAGGCAGGACCACAATCTTACTAGGACTTCTTTTTTTTTTTTTTAATTTATTTAATTATTTAAATCAAATCAAATCGTAATTTACTTATTCACACAGGGGTTATGAACACAAAAAGGCAGGATGTGGGGAAGGGAATGGCACTGGAGCATAGGTGTTCAGGGGGAGTACAGAAGGGTATCGGCTGGGTGAAGGAAGGTTCAGTGGACAGGTCACTATGACTCTGCCTATGATTCACTTGTCCTTATCTAAGTTGGTACTGTCCGCCGAGGCTGCCTATTTACAAGATCTATGACTACTCAGGCTGGCAAATTTCCACAAAAGCTGCCTGTTTACAATAGCTTATAGCCATCTGTTTCAGTGTTTTTCCACAGAGACCCAAGACTTTGTGTTAACATGTATGTATATCAGGCCTATTGCTGATTTTAGGCCTATGGCTGATTTTAGGCCTTCAGTGTATAAGCAGGACTGCCCCTGACATCTCTTCCCTTCTCTAAGTATAGAAGAGCCTTAGCAATTCTAATCTTGCAAAGATGGGGATAGAGGCCTGACCTCCAATAATTGAAGGAGACCTTGTAATGGCTCCAGTCCTCCTATCATTGTCCAGTGAGGCATGAGGGCCATACCCATCCCAATGTCTTTTTCCTGGAGAGGGGATACTTTTGACATCAACCCCTATACAGTCAGGCTTGTCCCTCAGGGAACCAAGAGAGATATTTTTAACTTTTATTTATATTCCCTTGCAGTGCTTAGCCTCACAGCCTAAGCAAGAATTCAGACCGCCAGTCAGAGGGGTTCTGGGTGGCCCCTCTCTGCTTGGTCTAGGGACGGAAGTCCCCTCTTTTAGGTTGGGTGGAGATGGGTTTTGGGAACACCCTGGATAGAGTAAAAACCTCATCTTGAGTCTCATGATCCTCCATAGCTAACTTATGATAATGTATCTGAATAGGTTTTGCTACCAAATTATCTATCTGTTGTATCACAAAGTTAGTCAGCCTATTTAAGGCCCGGGACCAAAAGAAATCAGCAAAATAACCCGATTAATGGTCCCAAGATGGGAGGAAGTAGGGTTAACAACCATGGAGAGGTTGAAAACCAATCCTTGTACCAGCTCTCATCTTTTTCTCTCTGTCTTTTCTCAGGGCCTTCTCTGGCTTTTTTTTTTTTTTTTTTTTTTTTTTTTTTTGTGCTCTCTTTAAGCATTCCTGTCCTGTCTATGTGAAAGCAACATTCTTCTTTTAGGGCTGTACACAGTCAAGAGCTGTACACAGTCTTTTCTATTGTAAAAGAGTAAATCAAGACCAATAAAGTTCTTTGCAACTTTTGGAGATCATTTCAGAAAGCAAAACGAGGGATTTCTTCAGGTTAGTGATGTCAATCTCTAGTTGTTTGGTGTCCTTGTCAATGGTCCATCAAAGGTCTAAGTAGTATAAGTCCAGAGGCCAGCATCAGGATTAGAACTTCTACCAGCAGACATCACGGGTTTTTCATTTTTACCTGGAAAGGAAAAAGAAGGGAATTCTCAGGGAGATTTCTCTTCCCTGGAGTTCAATTGTTATTCATCTTATTTATAGTTGGGTCTGGCTTTGTGGGGGTATCTATTTATTTCATTAATCTTTTTGACAGTCATTTAGCTGAGTCTTCTGTGCTATCAAACAGGCATATCAGTCCTTGGCCCCATATGAGAACTGGGTCTGGGCCATTCCATTTAAGGGTAAGAGGGTCCTTCCACATAGCTATGGCATAGTCTTTAGTGGTCTCAGCGATGCCAGAGGCAGTCAGCAGCAGAATTGCCATGAGCTTTCAGTTTTAGAGACTTAAAAGTGAACAAGGCATGATGGAGAGTGTTTTGGGAGACTCCTTATGGGGGGTGCAGTTTCCCCTCTTTTGTTTTTAAAGCCAATTTTTCAGAGTTCTTGTAAAATCAGGAAAAATTACTATTTGATTCAAAATAAATAAATAAATACATAATAATAATAATGAATGTGTTGAATGATTGAGTTCTTGTAGAAACATGATGAAAGTCAATTTCAGTTGTAATAAAATTAAAATACGATATTATTAAGAGGTTACTAGATCACCTGACTCTGACTGCATGTACAAATGAGTACAAATTATAAAAAGGTCTGAGGGTGTGGTAAAATCTCCCACCCTCTCTGCATTGCTTCTTCTTCATCCTATGGCGCATTCCTCTATGCTATACCAGGGAGCCCTTTACCTGATCCTAACATGGGCTGGAATTCTCACCATCCACGTCATGAAAAGTAAATGTTATACAGTGGGTGACAGTGCAAAGGGAACATCATCTCTGATCATTACCTATGAGTTCTACATTCTTGTGAGATATGGTGATGGACAAAGACCTTGGTTGGCTATGAAGATAGGTTGACATATGGGCTTTGGATGTGTGATGAATTCTAGTTTAAGACTTCAGAGTGATGTATCCCCACACATGTGGAAGAGCTGGAGAGAAGAATGCACTACTCAGATGGTCACTGACAACATGCTGCACTACTGACATCACAGGGAAGAAGGAGAGACAGCCACCATGAAGCAGAAATAAGCTTAATAGAGAATAGCAATTGTTAATTTAAAAAGAACAAAATCATGGAAATTTATGATGGCCTCTGGACTTATACTACTCAGACCTTTGATGGGCCATTGACAAGGACACCAAACAGCTAGAGACTAACATCACTAATCTGAAGAAATCCCTTGTTTTGCTGCCTGAAATGATATCCAAAAGTTGCAAAGAACTTTATTGGACTTGATTTACTCTTTTACAATAGAAAAGACTGTGTACAGCTCTTGACTGTGTACAGCCCTAAAAGAAGAATGTTGCTTTCACATAGACAGGACAGGAATGCTTAAAGAAAGCACGAAAAAAGGCACATACGTTATCTGATGCTACCTTGTTTTTTTGTTTTTTTTTTTTTTCTGACTGAACCAATAACTTTTCACTGTTATTTTAAACGTTTTGTGAGAATATGTGTTTTTAATTGTATTTATCCTTCAAGAATTCTTTGTCTTTAGACTATTAAAAATATGATCAAAATTCTTGCTTTTATGTGCCCAATTCTGATATGCTTGCATACATACAAGAAATAAAAAAGCTTACTAAAAAGTTCACGTCAACTGTTAATGTAAACATTGCTCATTTACAGTGTTGTAACTTGTGAGAATTGCTCCAAGTTCAAGACCACTTACTGCTCTTATAGAATATCTGAGTTCAGTTCCAAGCATTCATCCCAGAAAGCTACCAGAATCTTGTAATCTCAGCTCCAGAGGACCCAATACATTTTGCTGGCACATATGTGCATATATAACATTAAAAACACATAAATAAAATAATAGATAAGTAAATAATAAAAAGAAATAAATATTGGTTTCACACAGTTGACATTATGCAACACACATCCCCACAGTGTGTCTGTGCTCTGTCTGCATGCCAGGCAAGTCCTAGCCATGATCAATCATAGCTGATGGTGCTGAAGAATTAAATAATTGGTGTCAACTTCAAAAGAACACCTTTTATTAATGACATTGCATGACAAATAGATTTCCTTTTAAATACCAAGTTTCCATAATAAGATGTTTCAGTAGGCTTTGTAGTTACTAATTTTTAAAAAAGGTTTCTTCCTCATAAAAAAGGACTGTAAGGGGAAATATGCCCTACCATTTCCTCTATCACTATGTATGTGTGTACACATGTGCATGTATGTGTGCACATGTATGTGTGCATGTATATGTGTATGTATGTATGTATATATGTAATTGTATGTGCACTTTTATCTATGCATTGTGAATACATCTGTGTATGTTAACTCTTTACTAGTCTACTTCTGCTTTGATAAATTGTATTTTATGGCTGAGAGTGGTCTTGAGTATTTCAAGAACATTTAGATCATGTATGAAATTTATACTCATTAACATATTAAATTTTCCCAAACAATTGAATAGATACAAACTTATGTTGAAATCTGGCATGTTTAGGGGAAATGATTTATTTGACTACATCTGTATGTCTTAAGCATTTATATTGTGCTATTTGACCACTTATTAAATTGCACTCAGTATGAGTAGGAATACTTCTGGTCTTTGAGGGAAAAATCTACTTAATTGAGTTTATATTATTGAGAGGAAAAACATTAACACATGTCTAACATGGTAATAGATGCTATAAAGATGTCATCAAGTAAGGGAAAGTATGCTTAGGATACATTATTAGATTGGTTGCTTTCATATTTTAAATAAGTGGATTGGGTTTTTCATTTTGTACAATGGCTTTTAGAAATAGCTTTATTATTTTTAAGAGGCTGGTGTTTCAGGTAAATTGATGAGTTACTAGTAATATTATAGAAGTACTTTCTGTGATGGTTTGAATAATAATAACTCCCATAGGCTCATATATTTGAATGCTTAGTTACCAGAGAGTGGTACTATTTGAAAGGATCAGAACCAATGGGAGATGTGGCCTTGTTGGAGGATATGTGTCACTGGAAGTGGGCTTTGAGGTTTCAAAATCCCATGCCAGGTCCAGTCAGTCTTTCTCTTTCTGCTGCCTGCAGATCGGGATGTAGACTTTTCAGCCCCCTTTCCAACACCATGTCTGCCTGAATGCTGCCATGCTCCCTTCTATGATGATAATGGATTAAACTTCTGAAACCATAAGCAAGCCCCATTGTTTACCTTTATAAGAATTGCCACAGTCATGGTCTCTCTTCATAGCAGTAGAACAGTGACTTAAGACACTCTCCATTTGATATGAAAGATACAGGAAACTAAAGAAACATCTCCCTTCACACAAAGGGTTGGGGCTTTAGGTTTGAATGTGGTGTGAGAAGGTTCTTCTGGTCATTTGATACTGACTGAAAATTTTAATATGAGAATTTATGTTTTTACCCTGGAATTCTTCTTCTTCATTATTATTATTACTAATTTTAGAAATGAAAAAAATGTAGCCGAAGAAACTAAAAAGAGCCTGGGTTATCATAAAGCTAAGAAAGCTGGTTGCCTCTGTGATAGCTGTTAATAAATGCATACATTTGTGGTAGAATTAAATCTAAGACCTGGTTTTCTTGTAACTTGTCACATATAGAAGCATGTATTTGCAAGTTGGTACAAATGTACTGTCAGCAACATTCATATCAAAATTATAACTCAACAAGATTTTGTTTTTAAAACCAGTCATTCCAAATTATGAGAAAGCTCATGCTTGTAGGATTAAATCTTTCAAAACCTACATTAATAAGTGTTCTTAAACACTTCAACCTCCCTCTAGACCACCTACCAGAAGTAGGGGGAAAGAAAGGTTAATAGGAAATAGGAGATGTGGACCTCTTTAGAAGCTGTTCTTTGGGGGTGATTCCAATGTGTAGGCAGCCGTGTTTAAGATAGCACCTGGGACAGTTGCAAAGTCGTATGACTAGCACCTGACAATGTAAGCAGCTGGCTTGTGGCCAGCTCAGCTAAACTGGTAAACAAGTCCTTTGTGCATGGTCGGCCTCGTGCCCCTCCCAAGCGGGCTTATGCTAATGAAGTATTGGCAGCTTAACCCATCCTGAGAGAACACATCACCCAGCCCACCTTGGGAAGATATATAAGCAGCTCATTTCTGCTGCTGGGGGTGCTCGTCCCGTCCTGGTCCCCATCTAGGTCCCCATCCCCGTCCTGTCCTGTCCCAGTCCCAGTCCCCCAACCGTAAGTCAAGAGTCGTTCCTGCAATAAAGCTGACTGAGAAGGATCCGACCGTGTCGTGTCTTAATTGCTGGTCAAGGCGGACGCGACACCAATGTTCAGGATACCAGCAGTGCAGTCCAATGGAAAATATCAAACATGAATGAGCAGCAGCAGCAACTCGATCCTGATGAAACCACAAGGCTCAACTGCTGACGTGGCAAGACGCAGCCAGAATACCACCATGAGAAGTTCTCTGGCATGGTTCTCTCTATGAGGTCACAACAACTGAAGATCAACGAAAACCAGCAATGCATTGCAAGGCGTACCAATGCAAGAACATCATTAGGGAAGTGTTGCAAGGCAAACCAATGCAAGAGTGTCCTCTCACTGTTTGTGAGGGTTATGTTTATATTCTTTCTAAACATCAGGTAACCTCTCAAGCATCAGCTCCAGCAAAACATCTTATGCCCTCTCACAAGACAGCTTCCAGGAAAATACCATGTGTCTGTCTTCGGCAAAACATCCTCTCACATGTCTACTTTAGCAAAATGTCCTTTTATAAGACAGCTTCTAGAAAAACATCACATGACACAATTGAGTTTCCAAAGAAACCAGAAAATTTCACTTCATATGCTTGCTGTAAAAACAGCAATTTTCTGTTGTTATATGTCAGAATAATGTAGATTTAACTTAAGATTGTTTTTGTATGTGATGACTAGTGTATTATTTATCTGACAATATAATCACTAGCAGCTATGCAGCTATCTCAAAACACCTGGGCCAGTGATGTGTGTGTGTGCATGTGTGTGTGTATGTGTGTGTGTATGTGTGTGTGCACTCACACTCTTGTGCACACATGTGGTTTTTGAGACAGGGTTTCTCTGTATAGCCCTGGCTGTCTGGAATTCACTCTATAGATCAGGCTGGCCTCAAACTCAGAGATCTGTCTGACTCTGCCTCCAGAGTGTTAGGATTAAAAGTGTGGGCCACAACCACCCAGTTAATTAAACAGCTAACAAAGAAGTTTTCTTCTTCTGAGAACCTAGAAGACAGTCCTTCTCCTATATGGTCTGCCAATACAGCAATAACAACAAGATCCCCTACCTAGATAATGTAACTAAAACAACTGAAAATTCTGAAGGGTTCAAAGGAAAAGCAAACAAGGCAAAAACTTGGTATCTAAGGATTGGCAGCATGAAAGTTCCTTTGGAGTTTCTTCTTGCCTGACAAGTCCTAGATTTGAAGCCTCTAAAGTTGCCAGTCAGGAAACACCAACAGTCAATAAGCACCAACAAGAATACCTTAACAAAGTCTGCTGTACAACCAAAGAACTAGGAAATAATGCGACATTGCAACAGAAAACTTTGAGAAAAAACTATTTTACCAAACACCATAGGATAACTGTGGCTTACTTCAATCAGTGCCAACCAATCCATTTTCACCAGAGCCTAACAAGCAAAATTACCATATAGGTTTCACAGAAATTTGTAGAGAGTCAGGACTTTTACCAGAGCTCATTGGTAATGAGGGTTCCTTTCTGACTCCATGTTGTGAGTTAAGGTGGAAATTACATATACAGCTTACAGTAACTAAAGCATTCACTAAAACCCATACAAAGAGATACATGCAAAACAATATAGATACATCTTGATGGAATGCTGAAAAAAATAGATAACCAATAGGAAGATAGGGGCAGGAGATGAAATTAGGAATAATATAAATAATTAAAAAACTGAATTGGTCAGATTTAATCATAACACATCAGTAATTAGTTAGGCATGACTGTCCTAAAAAGACCAACTAGGAAATGGGTCACTCGAAGCAGAACAAAATAGAAGTGTTGAAGAGAAATAGATGCGAAAAGACAGCATGCAAGCAATCAAAATAAACCAGGAGTGGCTATGTTAGAGGCACATACCTTGACTTCAGAGCTAAGAAAGCACAGACACAAGGAGACATTATACAATGACAAAGGTGAGCATATCAGTAAGAGATTATGATATGAAGGTCTTCACTCCAAACACCATACCTGTAGAATGTGTAAAGCAGTAACTTCAAGGAGAAAACAAAATTCAATAAATATGAAGATCCTCTATAAGGGTTGATAAAAAAGTAAATAAAAATATCAAGGCTATAAAAGAAGTCAACAACATGATCAGCAGGCAGAAACAACTTGACATTTACAAAAAGCACCCACAATAACACAAGTATACATATCCTCCCAGGAGCCTCTGGAACATGTACCTTGTCTTAGTTCATAAAACAAATCTCATAGTTTAGAAGAGTAGATGTCATTTAGTTCTTATTCTCTGACCACAATAGACTAATCTATAAATTTCAATATGATATCATCAAAATAGTCAAACTCTGGAAACTAACAGCACAGGTAAAAATACTAAAGTAAACAGAGAAAAAAGAATGGGATAAGATGAATATATGACATAAAAATTAGCTGAACACAGCTAAAGCAAGGTCAAGAAGAATATCTTTTTAGCATTAAGAGCACATGCAAGAAAAAGGAAAAGTCTTAACTCAGTAGTCTTAACTCCATCTCAAGAACCTAGACAAAAAGAACTGTAAACTATACTCAAAGCAAACACAGAGGGGAAATTAAAGGTTTAAATCAAGTGTGCACACACTAGCTTGTGACTCAGTGAGTAGATGGTTAATAAAACAATACTTCCCTGTAGCATGTAGTTTTACACTTTCCCTGCTTTTAGCTCTTACCAATTTTTAATCTCTATCTCTTCCACCTGCTCTAAACTTCAGTTGCTAAACTCCCCTGACTACCCACCTATAGGAGCGGCCTGTGTGGCCACTCTGTTTTGAGATCTCAAATGGTTGCCCAATAGGTTCTCCTTTCTCCAAAGCATGGAAAAATCCATACTCCTTCCTTGCATCTCTCTGCTTACCTCCACAGACCAGAAGTCCCGCCTGTACCTTCATCGTAGCAATTGGTCCATGGCTTTCTTTACTGGCAGATCAAAAAACCAACTGGGGAACAGGACCTTAGCATTAGCATCAGAAACGCCCCCTGCACCCTACATTTTCTTTCAAAAAAAAAGAAAGAAAGAAAGAAAATCTCTTACCCCAGACATAAATTGAAGAAAATCATAATAATCAAATAAATTACACAGTATGATATACAAAGACATCCAGTCTATCATATTTGTCAATTAGATAAAGTACTCTACCATTATTCCCAACTGAAAGAATTATGATTTTATCCCTAGATTATGTTTAGATTTTAGCCTTTAACATCTTCTGAAAACCATGTCTTATACTCTATAATCTCTCTCTCAATGTTAAACAACTTGAGTTTGATTATGAGACTAAAATTAGTCTTCAGCTCCATCAGAAATTTGAGAATGACTTAAACATTACCCGGGTATATAGGAAGCACCAAACACAGCTTCTCAAACTTAAACAATTGCAGAGACAGTTGACTACCTGGACTGTCCCCCAATTCCTCAAACTGTTAGAGCATCAGTCTTCAGCCTTCTGGCCCAGGATTATCTGGCAGACTTTTGTAAGGCAGAATTATTAAGGACTTCTTACCCAGTCTTGGCAGAACCAACAATTCACTATCCTGCATAACATGTCTTTTTTCAGGACATTTTGTCTGTAGATGAAATAGGCAATTTCTGCCCAGAGGCTATCTTGTCATGATAAGCAATCTTACCTGGAGGTGAAGATACTCAATATCTTCTTTGAACCAAGAAGGAGGTGCTATCAGGACAGGGACAGATATGTCTAATTGTCAAATGATTAAATAACATTAAATGTCACATTCTGTGGATTTCTGATGTTTTTGAAGACTATAGATATAAGGTAATCTGAACTGTTAAACCTTGAATACTCTTAGCTATTTCTAATTGAAATATATTAAAAACACCCTTTTATAATTAAGTCAGAATCTAACATAACCATGAGTTTGCTATCTGGTCATTAACTTGTATTGCTTAATCATCAAAAAAAAAAGTTTGTAATAGTTACTAGAAGGACTGGGTCTAATCTTTGTATTTCTAAATGAGTTGCATAGGCACAATATCTATCTAAGAGTAACAATATTAATCCCAAATTTTGTATCAATATAAGAAATTCATACCAGTGAAAACCTTAAATATGTATCAAGATAAATTATGTACCAATGTAAGAAATTATAACATTTAACTTTGTATCAATTATAAAAATGTCTACCAATTAAGATTATGGCTACACAATCTAGTTCTTCAGGCACAGTCTGCCCCTCTCATATCTGATCCATATCACTCCAGAAGGGTCTAGATCCTATTCTCCTTTCCTGTCAACACAAATGCAGAGCCTTTCTCCCCAAATAGCATGTCCTTGTTCCAGTAACAGGAATTAAATGTTTAGCTTGACCTCTCTCCCAGAGGAATTTTAATATAACCACTAAACCCAGAATCATACTCAGCAATCTAAACAAATATTATCTGTTGAGACAGTGTTCCTACTGTCCCCTGCCCAGACCTTTATGAGATCAACCTAAATTATTTAATATCTCTGTCTACTTATTATATGAACCTATTTCCAGGCTCTCTTTTTATTTAATTCCCAAGGCCTAAAATCCTACTATCTGAGATAGGCTAGGCACCCTATCCCCTGCTTATTGTATAAGACTATTCCTATGCTTCTAATAAGTCATGTCAAGAATATTTATTCCAGAATTCCCATGGATCCCACATTCAAAGAATTTGAGCATATCCTGTAAGACCTTTTAAAATCTCCCCTAAGGTATTTTTTTCATTCATTCTCTCTTCTATGCCTAAAAACAATTCAATCTCATTATCTGTTTGTTGGAGGTCAGCAGCCTTCCTCCAGCAAATCCTGTCTCTTTTCTCAGTAGGGGATCTAACCATCTTTGCACTGAGCCTGCCCTATGTTCTTTTTTTTTTTTTTAATTGTATTTACTTAGAAGCATTCAGAATGTCAACAAAACAGCCACAATTTTTTTTTTTTTTTGCAATTACAGAGTGCTATTCACTTAACAGAACAATTATCTTCATATAAGCTGCATCAGAGACAACTGAAGATGGAAAAAAAAAAAAAAACTAAAGCCAAAAGAAAAGAAAAACAAAAAACAAACTACTGTCCCCATATATAACTAATTTGTGTTGTGCACCAACAAGAGCCTGCTTTAAATTTCCACGCCAATTTACAACCTCCAGACTGTACCAGGCAAGGTTAGTGGCTATTGAAAATACCACCAGGACAGGGCTATCTAAAGACACATTCGGTAGTGTGTTAACTATACAAAAAAGACACTGTACAGTTTTAAAACAAATCTTACACAGCCTTACATTTCATTTTTTTTTTTAAAGGAGTGAGTTGTGTACACAAGGGTTAAATGCTTTATAGACAAGAAAAAAAAAAAACTGCGCTAGAACCAACTTATTCATCATCATCATCTTCATCTTCCTCTTCTTCCTCCTCTTCCTCATCCTCTTCATCCTTCTCATCACCTTCCTCTTCCTTCTTTTCTTGCTCTTTTCAGCCTTGACCACCCCCCTTTTTCGCTCCATCAAGTTTTCCTTTAGCTCTGTAGGCAGCAATATCCTTCTCATACTTCTCCTTCAGCTTGGCAGCCTTCTTCTCGTAGGGCTGCTTGTCATCCGCTGCAGTGTTGTTCCACATCTCTCCTAGTTTCTTTGCAACATCGCCAATGGATAAGCCAGGATGCTCGCCTTTGATTTTGGGCCGTACTCAGAACTGAACAGGAAGAAGATTGAAGGAGGCCTCTTGGGTGCATTGGGGTCCTTGAACTTCTTTTTGGTCTCCCCTTTGGGAGGGATGTAGGTTTTCATTTCTCTTCCAAAACGAGCCTTGTCAGCCTTTGCCATATCTTCAAATTTCCCCTTTTCTTTAGCAGACATAGTCTTCCACCTCTCTGAGCACTTCTTGGAGAACTCTGAGAAGTTGACAGAAGCATCTGGGTGCTGCTTCTTGTGCTCCTCTCAGCAGGTTTGCACAAAGAATGCATATGAGGACATTTTGCCTCTCAGCTTCTTGGGATCTCCTTTACCCATGTTTAGTTGATTTTCCTCCGCGAGGCACAGAGGCACAGAGTCACCAAGTGCCCATCTGGCTCTCACTTGCCCTGGCGCTGTCTCTATGGAGCTCAATGTACTGCAATGGCTTTCCCCTATGTTTTTTTGTTTAAGTTTCCCCACATGCAGAAGCCACCATGTGACTCACTCTGATCATCTTGCTGAGAGACCAGTTTTCCCCTTAGACTTATATCACTGTGTTTATGTGATCAATCTGAGAATTCCTAAATTAAGAGTTGATTCTCACCCCACATTAGTTGCCATCTGTAGCAGTAGTTTTATGCTCTACCACCTTTAGCTCTGGGAGGTGACCACTCTACGAGCCCCCTCCCAGCTTCCTTGAGTCCACGGATAAAAGACACAGACACACAGTTGTTCAATTTCAATTTGCCTTCTTGGCACAATTGCTGGCCGCTACTATCTCCTGTCTGGAAAAGCGTGCCTTTATCAATTTATCTCTGTCTCTCGCACCTGCCCTAAACTCCCCTGACTTCCCGCCTATAGGAGCGGTCTCCGTTTTGAGATCTCACATTGTTACCTGATTTCTCTCCCTCCAAAGCGTGGCAAACTCTGTATTCCTTCCTTGTGTCTCTCTGCCTGCCTCCAGGCACCTGGAAGTCCCACCTGCACCTTCCACCTAGTCATTGGCCCATGGCTTTCTTTATTGACAGATCAAAAACCAATTGGGGAACAAGACCTTAGCATCAGAACTGCTCCCTACACTTCCCCACACCAGAATTCCTTATCCTACAACAGAAAGGACCAGGTCATCTATATAGGCAGTGACTTGGATGAGTTTTCAGTGAATTATTATGATAAAAAAATCTGTAAGTTATACACTGTCTAATTTTAGGAGGCAACAAGAGTCTTAAAAAGAAGAAATTTCTAGAGCTGACTGGTGGCTGTCAGGATTTAAGTAGGCAAAGGAGATGGAAGACATTTAGTAGAGGCTAAAGGGGAGGTGGGTGTATGATTGTGAAAGGCTGCATGAGAGATTTGGTTGTGGTGATGAATTGCTGTTTACCTTGACCATCAGGGGTGTTACAGCTTGGCAGAATGTAACAAAGGTATATGGCTGTATAATTTTGTAAAGCCTAACTTTATAACCTCCTGTAAATATACAATTATCTCAAAATTTTAAAAATAGCCAGGGAGATTGTTACATTTAATTTCATTTATATTTTTTAGTCACAGAAAGAAAAATAATTAGACTTACAACATTCCATTTTCAGGTGTTGTACCATCTAGTTGTGCCTTTCTCTTTATTTTGGACAGTATAAGTAACCAGTATCTATGATACTTTTGATAACTGACTCATGGTCTTTTGAATCTTGTCAGTCTCAAGGGCCTGACCTTATCACAGATGCTCCTGTGTGTTTTCACTCTTGTGCATGAAGTTAAATCATGGTATTGCTATGATATCCGAGCTCTTGAATGAAGAACATAATTCTAACTCTCGAGTTCGAGAGAACTTTTAGAATTATAATTATTACTACCTACTCCAGAATGTAAACCATTTTGACTATCAGTGATGTTTTCCTTAAGTGCCCTGGAAGTCAAGCAGAAGCAGCACACTGGATGCCCACTGTAATCTGTGCAGCACTGAACTTTCAGCACTGAGCCCGAGAAAATGCACTGAGGTGTCATGTGTGCCTGGTAACCTTCCTGCACTTCACCTCAGAATCAGGATAGGAAGACTCTTAGTCTCCATTTTGTTAGAGAAATGGAGGAGGGGACATAGGAAACTAAGATTCACTGGTATATTTTAGAGCCCAAGGATTCTTTGTCTTCTGCCTGTTCTGCTCATCTCCAAACTCAATGCTTCTAAGGGTTCTACACAAGAGATTCTCTTTCTATATGACCCTGCAGCAACTTAATGGGGCAAATACTTGAAGTTAACCAAACTTTAGTCCAAATCAAGGCTATAGCATTCAAATACCCAAATTTTTGCCCCTTTCAGCAACTTTCTACTACAGGAAAGGGTGGTAGTTTGGAGTGTACTGGCTAATATTGTCAACTTGATCTAGAATCACTTGGCAGACAACACTTATGTGAGAGCATTTCTATGTTGGATTAATTGAGGAAGAAGACCCACTCTAAACGTGAGTGAACCATTCCTGGATG
Organism: Mastomys natalensis; assembly: GCA_021653895.1. Taxonomy (NCBI): domain Eukaryota; kingdom Metazoa; phylum Chordata; class Mammalia; order Rodentia; family Muridae; genus Mastomys; species Mastomys natalensis. Next base: position 383,730 of record JAJTUV010000968.1, read on the forward strand.
GTCTTAGAGGGGATAAAAAGGAGAAAGGAAAGTAGAGGAGCCCCAACATTCATTTCTCTCTGCTTCACAGATTATGAATAGCACATGACCAGCTTCCTCACACTCCTGCATCCATTCGTCCCTGCCATGGTGATGGATTACACTTCCTATCATGAGCCTAAATTAACACTTCCTTCCCCAACTGGCTTGTCAGATAGTTAGTCACCACAGTGAGGTAAATAATGTGCACAAGGATAGCTGGGGTACTCGCCTGCACTTTTTACTCTTCTCAACCTGGGAGTGTGTGCAAAGTCACCTGACTGTTAAGTGTATTAAGTTCCCAGAGAGAGGAAGCACTATGCCGTGGATTGGGAAGTTCAGTCTTGACTATGGGAGAGTCTACTGTAGTTCACATCTCAGCCTGACTAACCTCTGCTCTTTCTATCTCTCTCTGTAACTTTGGCTCACTGAATCTTAACATCACCAATTCTTCAATTTACTGGAATTTGGAAGGCAGAGGTAGAAAAGAAGAGGGCTTTGGATTCCTATTATTTTGGTTTAAGTATGTTTTCCTCCTGTATCAGAAGTATGTAGATAAGGTAAGAATTTTATCTTTCCTTTAGTAACTTTCCTTCATATTTTTCATATTTTCCTATTCAAATTTGCTATAAGTTTGTTTGTGTCAAATAATTTTGTTTTACAAGAGTCTTCAGGCATGAGTGATGCTTACTTTGTCAGTCGTATTTAGCATTCACAAGATATAATATGCACATATGTATCTAGTCATTTTTGGTGATAAAGTCTTTTAAGATATGGGCTGTTTTAGGGATCCCACAAGAGATGAACATTCAGATATAGTTTATAGATAATTGAATGCCTTTAATCTAGCTGGCTGGGACTAAACTCAGGTATTTGAGACCCTAGTGTGGCCCCAAGCATTTAGAGAAAGAGGCTTTTTAAAGACAAAACCCATGTCCTTTTATTTTGCTCAGGAGCAGGAGGAGGTTCTGCTCAAGCAAGCAGTTTAACAGAAGCTAAGATAAGCAGTTAACTGGAGCAAGAGGTACACAGAAGCAGGCTGTTTAACAGAAGCTAAGTTAGTAGGGGCATCTTAACCTCAGGTTCCTAGAATAAAGTTTGGTAATTTTCCATGGGATTTTCCATCAAGGAAATCAAATTCTAGTTAAACATGAAATGGCTTCTGCAAGAATACAGGATGGAGGAACCTCTGTAGGAAACTTTGCACTCTCTTTCTCTCTCACAGCATGACAAAATTATTCCTTGAGAGAAAATTTGGTTATAAAAAAAATTTCACATTTGAGGCAAATAAATTTTCCAACACAGTAACAACTTATTTATAAACCACAGTCCCATGAGGACCCTGCACTTGAACAATGTGAAAAACTAGTAAGAGAGAGACAAATGGAAACAAAGCAACAGTGAAGCCTGCGGTGTACAGGATTTAGTGTTCCCTCTCACTCTCAGGCCGGAAGGAAGCCTTAGTTGTCAGGCATGAGAGCATCACTTGCATTTCCTGGACAATATATCATCAGTGACTCACAGAGGAACGGGGTGTGCAGCGAAGGCACATAGGATTGTTCTCACTGGGAACAAGACAACATGATGTCAGTGTCAGCTCTAGATAATGCGTCATCCATGCATCATTACCAAGTAGCTCCTGCCTTGATTCTAAATCTCAGAAGATTCTGTAAAATTCTGGAGGGGAAAATCTGTCCAACAAAATTGTCTTCTGTAGGCACAAAATGAAAACCAATTTGATGTATTGGAGGTACCTTTACTCCCAAAAGATCTGGATGTACTCAGCTTCTGCCCCAGGGGGTATTAGTCACATGCCTTAAAATGTTGCCTCTATTGTGTCAGAAAAGGCAAGCCCCTTTAGGCAGCCTGCTTCTGAAATAGGCTTTATTTTGAGTAAGATATGAAATAGCATTTCTAATTTGAATGGCAAGAGAAATTGTAGAGAAATAAAATGTAATTTCTCTAGCTGGAATTTGACTAAGTTATAAGGATTAATAATTCTTTTTCTTTTTTTTTTTTTTTTTTTTTTTTTTTTTTTTTTTTTGGTTTTTCGAGACAGGGTTTCTCTGTGTAGCCTGGCTGTCCTGGAACTCACTCTGTAGACAGGCTGGCTCGAACTCAGAAATCCGCCTGCCTCTGCCTCCAGTGCTGGGATTAAAGGCGTGCGCCACCACCGCCGGCATAATTCTTTTTCAAAGAACTGTCTGAATTAAAGGGAAAGCCTCTTCTCTATTGCAAAGGAGAGTATAGGCTTATGGGGAGTTATATAATATTAAAGGGTCACAACCCTGGTTTGGAAAAGGGTAGACAGAGCTAATAACAAGGAGAGAAAATCAAAGGTTCAAAAGATGTGGAAACTGTCTGAGAATGTTTGCCTGTGATTAGAAATCTTTGCTAGAGTTCAATCAGCCATCAAAGGACATGGTATGAGGTGTTTTTTTTTTTTTAAAGATGTCTTTCTTTCTCTCCACCCCTTCTGTTTCTCTGTGTCTCTGTCTCTTTGTCTCTCTCTGTCTCTCTCTGTCTCTCTTTCATGTGTGTCTGTGTGTGTTATGTGTATGTTTGTGTGGATATGTATATGTATATATGTGTGTATGCATATGGAAGACAGAGGTTTCCATTGGGTATGTTTCTTAATCACCCTCTGCCTTAGTTTTGAGACAGGGTCTCATATTGAACCTGACTAGCTGGCCAGTAGGCCCGAGAGATCCTCTGCCTCTGCCACTGGCTTTTTCTATGAACTTGATTTTTACATGGGTGCTGGAATTGAACTCAGTCCTCATAATTGCCTGTTAATGACTGAACCATCCCCCTAGAACCCTCTTGAAAACTCTTGAATCAGGGCTGATGCCATGTCTCAGAGTGTTAGGAGTGCTTGATATTCTTGCAAGGGATCAGAGTTACGTCATCAGTAGGTACATGGGCAGGCTCAGAGCACCTGTAACTCTAGCTCCACATGATCTGACACCCTCTTCTGTCCTCTGTGGCATTGGCATACATGTGTATATCCACACAGACAGAGACATATCAACTAAAACAAATAAATTTTTAAATGGAAGGTACTTAAAGACCAAGGCCATCTGTCTCATCTCCTGTATTCACACTGAATTGTTTAAAGCCAACTTAGAAAAATGAAACGTATTCCACATCATAACAGAATTTCAGGGAATGAATGTTACAAAGGCAGTAGATTATCTGCTTGTTACCTAACTTGTACCAGGTTTCAATTAAATAGAGTTCTTGTTATTTTTTACTTTGAGGAGAGAAGTTAGCTTTTTCATTGTGTGAAAGTCAATCCAATACCTGAAAGACCTTGTTACAAGACTCTTTTCCTAGCAATTCAGTTTCTTACAGGTTTTTAAGGTCTTCTGTCTCAGCTTCAGCTTTGCAAAGGATCACCTAAAGCTTTGATACTGAAAAACTTGCAGCTTGCCAAGACCCCGGTTATTTAAAGATTTTACTCTTGGGTTCATTCTAGGAATTGACAGAGGAGATAGCAGTGAGCTGATGTGCTAACATGATAGAAAGGAAATTTCCACTAAGCCCTATAATTTACCTGTGTAGGACAAGAACCAGTGATAATAAACTGATGATGGGAAAAGTAGAACAAAATTAGTTTTGATTGAACTGAGTTTCCTGGTGCCACTTGTCATAAGTGCCTACTAGTATAACATCACAGGAGACACTGGTTAGCACCTGTTATTTGATCCAGCTCTGGGTTTGGACCTTATCGCTTCCATTTTCCTTACAACCATGGTCCCAGAACAACTATGGCAGTCTTGCAGGCACAGTTCCAAGTGGTGAGGATTAATGGAAGAACTGTCTTCACAACATGGGTTTTGTTTGCAATCATAGCAGTTTCTATTGGATCCACTGGGTCTGGAGTAGTAGCAGTGGCAAGCTACCTCATGGTGCTAATCTTTTTAACAATCCAGATGCCTGACTTACACTGCCCTTGATGTTAGCAGTAACTTTTACCAAGATTACATTCCTTTCATCACTGGACTACACATTTTCCACATATTTCTATTCTCTTTCACTGATAATATGGGTAAAGGCAACAAGCCACAACCGTACCACAGCTTGAATGTTTTCTATGCGAAGATCTCTTCTGCCAAACAAGTTCGTCCATTAGTTTTGAATTCAGTCTCACTTGAATCTTTACAGAGCAGGAATAACACAACCACACACACTTCTCAAAATATATTAAGAGTGGCCTCAGGCAGATGTTCCTGGTCTGGGATGCTGCCCAGGAAAATGTTGGTGTCTGAGGGATGGGCAGAACTGGCCCAACCCCTCACCTGGGAAATTGTGGGAGAGCTGGCCCTGGGAGTATGGGAGCAGGAGAGCTGCCCCTACCCCTAACTAGCTACAGTACACAGAGCAGCTGGGGCCTGCATATCACCTAGAAAGCATAGTAGGGCTGGCCCTGATTGAGGAAGTTGTGGGTGAGCCGGCCCAGAGGGCATGAGGAAGACCCAGCCTTATCTTATCTACTGTGTGGTAGTGTAGATGAGGCCCTGCACCTCACCTGGGTAGCACAGTAGGCTGACCCTGATGATGTTGGCATGGATGAGTCCACCACAAAGGCATGAGAGTGGGAGAGCTGGCTCTACCCCTGGTCAGATGTAGCATTGGATGGGCCAGCTGGAGTAGGGCAGGAGAGCTCACCCGGATGACTGAGGTCAGATATTTCTCAGGTCCAGAAACAGGGCTTTGAATTGTTCCACTTCAGTATCTACCCCATAAATGAACTGCTTGAGTATGTTAAGGAGCCAAAACAACAGGATCCCTATGACACAGGACAACAACAGGATATCAGAGAGGAGACCAATGAGGTTCCATATTGATAGTGTAGCAGAAGCCAAAGGCTTCATACCAGACCAACGACTTACTGCAATGAAAGCAAAGAAGTATGGACAAAAGAGTATACTGTAGTACACACTGGGACATACTACCACTTCTACAAATGAGTGGAATTGCAGTGCATGATGGGAAATTTACAAAGAACCAATAAAAATTAACCAATTAATTATTATTTAATTATTTTAATAATTACATTAATGTAATAATATTTTAAATTTAATTTAAACTTTAAAAATTAATTTAATATTTCAAATAACTTAGTTATTATTTAATTACTGATTAATTATTATAATTATTAATACTTCAAAAAAAGAATAGCCTCTAGTGGAACTCCTCATACAGTCCTGGACTACCTCTTGAGCCTCAGAACCTGGCCTCCACTGTCTACTTCCTTATCATCATTCCCCTGCCTCAGAGCCATTCCAAAGCCTATGAATTATGTGATTGGGTTTATCACACAATAGCCCATTCATCTACCAGTTTTATCTTTTAGATTTTTTTTTAGTTACTGAGACCAAATACCTGCCAAGAAGTAACTTAAGGGAAGAAGGCTTCACTTGGGCTCATAGTTTGAGGACAGAGTCTAAATTGGTAGAAACATGGTGTCAGGGGGGAATCACACATGTGACAGCATGAGCTTGCTCACAAATGAGCAGACCTGGAAGCAGATACAGTGTAGCCAGAAACAAGGATAGACTATAATTTTCAATGCAATCTCACATTGATCTAGTCCTTATAGGTAGGCTTCTATTCCTAAGAGTTCCACAACTCTCACAACTATAAATGTTAAAACACATAGTACTGTGTGGGATATTTGTGTCAAAACTGTAGCTATTAACTAACTGTATTAAAATTAACATTATATTACGTTTTTAATCTGATGAAGTTTTAAGCTCATTAAAACAATGAGATTTAAGTATATTGCAGCCATAATGTCTTTTTAATTTTTTTCTTTTTACTTTTTCTTTATAAATTACATCTGACTGCAGTTTCCCCTCCCTACCTCACTGCTTCCAACCTCTGCTTTTTCCTAGACCTGCTACCCCTTTACCCCTCTATCCCTCTCAGAAAAAAACAGGCCTTCCAGGGACATCAACCAAAAATGGCATAGCAAGCTGTAGACCAGGCACGTAGTCTCACATCAAGGCTGGACCAGGCAATTCAGTAGGAGGCAAAAAAGTCAGAGACAGCCCCACTCCCAGTATTAGGAGTCCTACAAGAACGTGAAGCTACGCAACCATAACATATATGCAGAGAACCAAGGTCAGATCCATAGAGGATCCCTTATCTCTTTGAGCCCATTTGAGTGGGCTGTGTTCTTGTGGTGTCCTTAATCCCTTTGGTTTCTCCAAGTCTTCCTACTCCTCTTCAGGACTTCCTGAGTTCCACCTAATATTTCAGCCATAATCTTAGTTACTTTTCTATTGCTGTAATAAAATACCATGACCAAGGAAACAAATACAGAAAGCATTTAATTTGGCTTATGGTTTTGGAGGGTTAGTGTCCACAATGACAGACTGAAGGAGCTCAAGTCTTGATCCACAGCCATGAGGCAGAGAGGGCGGGGGTGGGGGGGCGTAAGCACTAGGAATCCCACAAGTCTTTTGAAAACTCAGGGAGGCTTTCTTCCAACAAGGCTATACCTCCTAACTCTTCCCAAATAGTTCCACACACTTAAGATAAAATGTTTAAACAGATGACCCTATGAAGGCCATTCTCATTCAAATCACCACATATAGCCAAAAACTTTTAATTAATTAATTAATTAATTAATGCTAACAGCCAAATGGGATATACTTTTCATTAAGCTTCAACTCTTTCCCAATTCTGCCTTCTGGCTAACCCTGAGTAAAAGAAAAACACTTCAAAAGTTTCACTTGACAAATCTTGAGGCATCTTTTGTTGCCCAGTTCAGCACTGAACATCCTCTAGCACATGCTAGGTACTGGGTTCTTTGTGATGAAGAACAGAGTTGAGTTGACCCTAGTTCAGTGAGAACTTCTATCCACTGGAAGAGTCTTCTGACGAGTTGTACATATCTTTGGAAATTGTGGTGGAAAGAACTAGAGTCAGCACACGGCATACCAAGACCAAGTTCTCAGCACAACGAATATTTATTTTCCCCAGAGGGACAAAGGCCAAGCAACTAGAGACAAAGACAGGAGACAGAGTCTGAGGGAGAAGGGAAAAAGAACAAGGGAGAGGGGGAAGGAAGATTTGTCCCAGGGAGACAAAGGACTGCCTTTGAATAGAAGGGAGCCAGACTTGACCCATAAGCAAATGGCACTTATAAAGGGAAAAGGGAAACCCTGAGTTCTAATGAGTTGGTTTGTTTTGATTGGGAATATTAATTCGGGAGCCAAAAGGGGTTTTGATTGCTGGATTCCAGTACTTTGATAGCTAGACTTCGGTGGTTAGCTTTAGAAAGAGGAAGAGATCAAATAATGGAATAGACCTTGGAGGCTAGCTTTAGGAATATAACCTAATGGTTTTTACCAAGTGGAAAAGGCTAAAAGGCAAAACCTGTTGGTGTCATGTTTGCCCTGCTCAGGACTGTGTTTTCCATACTTTCCTCACCACTAGAGCCCTTTAGTGCTTGCTTCAGGATCACACAATGCCTGTCATATGCTTCTAGTCTCTGAATTTTAGAGCAGAAAGGATGTTTCAGCCCTTGAAAATAACAGAGAAACCACAATTTAAAACAGTTCAATTTAACTTCACATGTTGATTCCTCAACCTTTATCTGCTATGAATTTTTAGTAAGTGGTCATAAACTTACCTATATTTTCAAATAATCACTTACTAACACACATTTATTAAAATTGTGAGTGATAATTAAATTTTAAAAAGATATGTAGAAAGAAAAACTGAAATTCCATCTTCTAAGCATGCAATATAAGTATAATTTCTTTACCTGTATCATTTTAAAATGCAAACTCATACACTGTACACATCGGTTCTCTACACCCTTTGACTTAAATCTTAAAGATATCCACAGTGCTGCACACTAAAAATGTGTTACACACTGAGCCATCTCCTCAGCCCTTCTGTTTCTGATATTTTTCTAACCACTGGATGATGTCGTTGACTGGTCCACTGTTCTGTTAGAGGATAATCCTGTTTCTCTATAAGTCTTTACTTCTTCCTATTAGCTCGGCCAGTTCCCTTCCCTAGCCTCTTCAGTTAAAAAATAAATGGCCAGATTGTCTTTCTGACACCTTATATGTTTCTGTCCCCGAAGTGTGGACTCTGGCAGCTTTCTGATCCAACTACCAGAAGCTTCCTAGAAACAGTTTGGTTTTGAACTACTGAGTTTGGTTGATTATTGCAATTTTGTGGTATAAAAATAGGGTACATTTCGGAGGAGGACAAGACATATTTGTTCTGCTTAAAAAGATATGGGAGGCTTCCTCTCTAGAGCTGCTACTGTAAATCGATGTCATACCACTGATGTCTCAGGGAAGCTCTCTAGTGCCAATTACACAATACATGCCTAGCTTTCACCATATGTGGCTTAGAACAAGAAATCCCACTAATCCATCAGTGCGCCTAGCCGTGTTTCCAAGGCATCTTCTCTACCGAAGCTCTGGAGGTGCACTGTCTAGCCCTGGTGCAGATACTATCTAAACAGTCTGTAATATTATTTGTGGTATTGAATATTTGTCTTAATGAGGTGTTACAATCTGTAATATCTTGCAGGTTAATTTTAATGGGGTATAAGACAACAACCAGATTAATGTGCTCATTAGGAAGGAAAAGAACCTTTCCTTAAGCTAATGCTTTTAAAACTTTAGCTGCTTACATGATGTCATATCTAGTCAAAACTGGTTAGTTATGTTGAGCCCAGGGATATTATTTCTCACCAGGCCATTTCCAATTGTTTCTTGCAATGGGTTTTATGAAACCTTGAGGAAGGATATTTAGAGGAAGGAATCAGTCTTCAAGCTGATGGCCAACATGTTAGGAGGGGACATTTGATTTGAGGGATGCAGGAGCTGATGGCCAACGTGTGTGTGTGGGGGATAACTTGATTTGAGGGATGCATGGCCAACACGTGGGGAGGTGAGAACTTGATCTAAGGGATGCAGTTGTGATGAGTGGATGAGGAGGTGAGAACTTGATCTAAGGGATGCAGTTGTGATGAGTGGATGACTGAAATGACAGCCTCAGAGGAGAGTAGCTGTGTTTGGTTTCTTATCAACTTTGCTTTTGTAAGGGGAGGAGTGATGTTCAGAAGCAGTGGTGGGAAATTGTAAGAATGGGCACACACTGGCTTGCTGGTGTGTGGGAAGTAAAGAGATGAGCAGCCCTCCTCAGCAGCCTATAGGGATGATGATGTGGACACCCATCCTGGAGATGTTGACTACTACCTCTGATATTAGACGTGATGTCAGAAAGCAATATTTCCAGACAGTTGTAGTCCTGGAAGATAATCACAGGACAGAGCCTAAGGTATTCCCTTGTAAGCCAGCTGTCAATTAAGCCAAAGTGTGTCAGTGAGGGGTAAACAGATCGTTCTGGAGCTTAGCCCACAGTGGATAGGGGTTGGAGCTAGAGGGGGGAGTAATGGCAGAGAGGGAGCATCGAGGGTCATGGTGAGGACACCTAAGATACCATTATCCTTCCGTGATTCTGACCTTTGTAGTGCCCTTTTTCTTCTTTCTTTCCTTCCTTCCTTCCTTCCTTCCTTCCTTCCTTCCTTCCTTCCTTCCTTTCTTTCTTTCTTTTTACATTGACTTTCTTTATTGTTTAGTTCACATCATAAACTATGCTTGCCCTCCAAGCCCATGCCCCCTCTGTTTGTGTGTGTGTCTGTCTTGTCTCTCTGTGTGTGTGTGTGTGTGTGTGTGTGTGCAATTAACTTCAAACCACCAGCCCAGATTGAAAGTAGTCATTCATAGAAGTGAACTTAAATGTACAAGTGTAACATACATTAGGTCACCCTTGGCCAAGGTACAGGTAACAGATAAAAATGTACTTAAAACATTTAGGTTAATAAAGGATTCTTTATAGAGGGGTGACCAGCTTGATAATTACCTTCCGAGGGCTACTTCTTCAGAGCTTAGGGAGAATGCCAAGGACACAAATCCCTGTGTGGAGTTTGTATGAGGGAGGTGCTTGAATTTGGACTCACTAACAAAATGAATGGCCATTCAGACCAAAATGCCAAACCTTCTGACCTAGGCAAGTCAATCTTAATACTAAACAGTTTGACTATTCCTCTGATACTAGAGTCCTTCCTGACCAGGCCAATGGTAATTAACAGCATGTTTTCATTTGTAAAGGAAAATTGATATATCTTTAACCCAAGTGAAAAATTAATATACATCTTAGTGACAAAGTAATGCATGATGCTGGACATCTGTAGAGTTCTCATTTCATTGCATGAGAGACCTCTTTATTTCCCAGACACAATTTTCTAGAATCCAGAGGCAATTTTTCAGGGCCCATGTAGTTACTGGTGTCCTTGAGTTGCTGAGCCTGAATCACTCTGCTCATTTCCAATGCCACCTTAGTTATTGATGCTGGCAGGTTTGGCCTTTGGTATCTGATGGATGGAGCCTTAGTGCAGGTTTATGGATTCTAATTTCAATGGAACACAGTAGAAATCCAAGTTCTAAGTTGGGTCTTTAGCTTGACCCTCCTTTAGTTGTACAGATCTGAGAAAAAGATGCTAGCAAGTACAAGGCACCTCTCAAAGGCAGAGGCAACGTGTCAAGCTTCTGTGTTCATTTATTTCCCTCATTCACTCATCGGAACACATGTTAACATAATAGTGAAACAATATTATGCACAGCAAGAATACAATAATCTGAGTCCTACCTTCAGGGACCTCTCTGCTTGCTAAGTGTAATATTCGCCACCATGGTGTTTCTGCAGGGTCACCAAAGCTTTATATCAGCCTTACAGGAGTGGCTAGTCCAGTTTTCTTAACATGTCCAGGATCGGGAGTGCATAAGTTAGACATAGATTAAAATGTCTATATAACTTGCTAACCATTTCTCTGATAAACACCACAGCCAAAACTAAGTCGGTGAAGAAAGGTTTTATTTGGCATAAAGGAAGAGACCATCACCTATTCTAAGGAAAACCAGAGAGGAACTCAAGGTAAGAACCTGGAAACTGGGAACTGAAGCAGAGAGCATGGAAGGACATTGCTTACTGGCTTGTTCTCCATGATTCCTCAGCTTGCTTTTTAAATACAACTCAGGAACACCTGCCCAGAGTTGGCACTGCTCACAGTGCACTGTGCCCTTTCATATTAGCCATTAATCAAGAAATGCTGCACAGGCTTGCCCTACAGCTAATCTGATGGAGGCATTACCTTATTTGAGGGTATCTCTTCCCAGGTGACTCTAGCTTATATCGATTTGAAAAAAAAAAAAAAACTCACTAGGACAAAAATGAAGAAATTTGTGTATGTATCTAGCCTTTTCTATGGGGGTTAGATGAAGCCATTTCTTAGCTTCCTTTTTTTTTCATACACACATTTCTGAAAGCCAGTGTGACATAAGGCCTGGACTCATCTAACTCAGTCTTTGGTCTTGGCATAAATAAATGACTTCTTTTAAAACATGTAATATAATCTCATCCCTTTCTGCTTTGTGTAAATCAAGCTTCTTCCTCCATGAGTATGTGGGAACCACTGTAATTTCTGTAGCCTATAGATGTGCCCATAGGTGGCACATGATGGGCATCCAGGAGTATAGCTGCCACAATGAGGCTATGCAAGGAGGATATACTTGTACACATACTTGTATACTTTACACTTTCAGTCTGTAGCCTTCTCACCTCACTTCATCATTTGTAGTAATAACTGTGGGATGATGGAGGATAGGCAGCAACAGAGGAAGATTCAAGCTATGTCAACATGATCAATTTAAGTGCTCTAGATGATATGCAGATGTGAAATTCTATTTAGCTCAAATATCAGTTCTGACTTGGCTTCTCAAAATTTGATGATGGTGATAATTTAGCCAAGACAGACCAGGCCAGAATTGTGCTGATTTAGGCTATAGTTTTACATAGATCTGCCACTTTCTGGCCACATGAATGTTCTTAGAGCTTCTCCAATAAGTTAAGAAAAACAACAGTGTCTAGTTCACAAGGTTTCTGTGACAGTACTCTAGAAGTGATCACTATATTAATAAAATTATATTTAACATAAAGAAGGCCATTAGTAAACAATGACCAGTGGTGGCCAGGAAGGGCTCTAAAGACTCAGCCCCAGAGCACTGACGAGTACTTGGTAAAAATGATGGGCCCCTTCCCACATGGGGTGGCAGTTCGCACAACATGATCACCTGTTTTGCTTTCACCATGAAGGATCTTGGAGCATCCAAAGAACACATGAGACAAATTGCTGCTCTGCTGTCACAACAGTCCACTCTACTGCTGTCACTCCAGAGCACACTGGGGGCAAAAATGTGCTGAGTGGGAACCCCTCCTCAACAAAGGGTTCTGTCACAGTTAAGGTTAAAGAGTGTATACCCCACAAGATTTACATACTGAAACCTAGTATCAATGCAGTAGCAAGAGGTGGTTACACCAAAAAGGCATAACCCTTGTTAGTGGGGCTAGTACCCTTGCAATAGGTCCAGAGGGGTTGGTCCTACTATGTGAAGACACATAGAAGGTGCCATTTTTTAAATCTTGGATCTTCTACCTAACCATCAGAACTGTGAGCAATAAGTGTTTGCTATTTCTAAACTTCCCAGTCTAACAGGAGAGAGATGGACAGAGACAATGTAAAAAGAAAAACACAAGAGAGACAGAAATTAAATGACAACAGCTATTACCTATACTTCAAAAGTAATTTTTAAGTATTTTAATTTTAAAACTTACTTCAGGCAGGGCAGTTGCTATATATAGAAGTTAAGCTCAGCACCAACTTACGTCCTGATTTGGCTTATCATTACATGGATACACAGATATAATAGGTGTGTTCCTTGTATTTTGGGAGAGAAGCAAGCTGTACACTTTAACCCCAGTATCTGATTCTTCTGCCATGATGCTACCACAAAGACCATCATTAAGATAATTCCCAGAGGGCACCAAGAATGATCACTGGGTAAGAAAATCAGAAAAGGTACCCTCTGTATTTTGTCAACCATCCATGATCATAACTTAAAAGATGACATTCGAGACAAGGGTTTGGAGTTCCAGCAGCTTTACTCATAGCTTCTTACTCCAAAAGTTTCCAGTTGTCAAGAACAGGCTGGCATAAGACATATGGTCCCAAAGTGCTGGCTCATCTAGTACTGAGGGCCAGAGTCTGGACAGAGGCCACTGTCCATGTGTTCACTTCTAATCCTGTGGTGAGGGCAGGTAATAGAGCCAGCTCCACAGCTGGCGAGATCCATCACCATCTGCACCCATTCATCAACAAACTCATGATGCTCAAAGTGTATCTGGCATTGAACTGAAAAGGCTCTGGGGATATAGAAAAGATAACTTCCTTTTCCCCTTCCCAACTTACAGTCAGAAAGGAATAAATAAGAAGTGGACTCTACAGTGTGACACACCAAGACATGGCAGAACAATCAAGAAGCAAAGGTACCCAGCCAAGCTTGATCAAAAATTTATGCTCAAATTTTAGGTTTCAGAACCATTATGAGCTGAACAGCACCCAAAATAAAAGATCCACAATTCTATTTAGGATTAAGGTTTTACTTTAGGATTAAGACATTACTGGTGTCTTAAAAGTGATCTATTTTGAAAATGTGTAATATGACTTTAGCCAAGACACCATGAAGAACACATTCTCCCCAAACCCATGGTAAAAACTGAGGCCTTGAGCTAATGTATGGAATGCTGGAATGTACGGATGATGTGGTAATAGTTTAAGATGGAGAGTCTGATGCAGGTCAGAATCATTCTCCTCTGCTTGGTCCAAGTGTTTGTTTCCTTATAAGAATTCACATGAGATCCATCCATTTATATAATAATTTATCAAATTCATTGTTTTTAATAGCTGAGTAATATTCCATTGTATAAATGTACCACATTTTTTGTATCCATTCCTCTGTTGAAGGGCATATGGGTTCTTTCCAGTTTCTGGCTATTATAAATAAAGCTGCTATAAACATAGTGGAGCATATGTCCTTGTTATGTGTTAGAGCATCTTCTGGATATATACCCAGGAGTAGTATAGCTGTGGAGAAGATAGAGTGAAGGCTGAAGGAGTTGAGAGGATTCGTGACACCATGAGGAAAGCAACAATCCCAACCAACCAGAGCCCCCAGGGTCTAAACCACCAGCCTAGGAGCGCTTAGGGAGGGACCCATGGCTCCAGCTATATATGCAAGGGAGCTATATATAAGTGGGAGAAGAGATCCTTGGTCCCATGAAGGCTGGACATTGTGGGGGGGGGGATATTCGAGGGTGGGGAGGTGAGGTACGGGGAAGGGTGGGTGGGGTACACCAACGTGGAGGCAGGAGGATGGGGGAAGGGATAGTGAGTTCCTGGAGGAGGGGGGAAATGGGGTAAGGAGAGAATATCTGAAATGTAAAAAAATTTCCAATAAAAAAAAATATTAAAAAAAAAAAAAGAATTCACATGAGAAACAATCTTTGGTAAACCATTGATGAAAGGCAGACCTTGAGACGTCTAGGCCATTAAGGATCCTCCCTCATGAGTAGATTAGTAATTTATAAAAAGGTCACATGGGTGAGCTCATCATTTCAGTGTCTCTGACATGAAAGACAGCATCTGTCCCCTTCAAAGAAATGGGATGCCAACTTAGAATCAGACAGCATTCTTCTCTAGATGTGGCATCTTCTCAGATCCCATCACTATGATAAATAAATTTCTGTTTGCCTCACAGAAGAGGAAGTGGAAGGAATGTAAGAGCCAGAGGGAATGGAGGACATCAGGAGAACCAAGCCCTCTACATTAGCTGAGTAAAGTTCATATGCACCCACAGACACTGAAGCAGAAAGCACAGATCCCACCTGGTCTGCACCAGGTCCTCAGTGTGTATATATCAAGGCTTCCAGTTTAGTGTTTTTGTAGGATTCCTGAGTGTGAGACTGTGTCTCTGATTCTTGTACCTTCTCTTTGACTCTTTTCTTCTTTTTGTTTGTCTTGTACAACTGCAATATATTAGTTCCTGTTTTACATTATTATATTTTATTATTATCCTTTAGAATCTTGTTTTATTTTCTTTTTTTTAAAGTCTTTTTTTAAAATTTATTTAATTATTTAAGTCAAATCGTAATTTACTTATTCACACAGGGGTTATAAACACAAAAAGGCAGGATGTGGGGAAGGGAATGACACCGGAGCATAGATGTTCAGGGGAGTACAGATACCTTTCAGAACAGGAAGGTTCAGGGCACAGGTCACTGTGACTCTGTCTATGATTCATTTGTTCTTATCTAAGTTGGTACTGGCTGCCTATTTACAAAATCTATGACTACTCAGGCTGGCAAATTTCCACAAAAGCTACCTGTTTACAATAGCTTATAGCCTGCTGTTTCAGTGTTTTTCCACAGAGACCTAAGACTGTGTTAGCATGTATGTATGTCAGGCCTATTGCAGATTTTAGTCCTATGGCTGATTGTAGGCCTTCAGTGTATAAGCAGGGCTGCCCCTGATGTAAAGGGGTGACTCTAGGTGGGAGTGGAGGTGGGAGGAGCTGGGAGGAGTGGAGGGTGGGGAGACTGAAGGATATTTTGTATAAGGATATTTTTCAATAAAAAGGGAAAGGGGGAGAAATTTTTGTTATAAATTATCAAGTCTCAAGTGTTCTGTTCTAGAGTCAGGAAAGAATGAAGATATCCTTTTTGGACTTGATAGATGGCTCAGCTGTTACGTAGACCTTGTTTTTCCAGAGGACCTGAAAAGCATGCATGTTGGGCAGCTCACAATATCTTGTAACTCCAGTTCCCAGATACAACACTATTTTCTTGCCTCAATGGGCACTCCCTCAATCCTCTGACATGTGCCACATTGACACGTACACATAAATAATTTTTAAAGATATCCCCTTCCTCCTCCAGGATAACTGCTGAGCCATGCACTTGCCCCATGACTCCCTGGTTCCTATTATCAGAAAGGCTGGAGCAGAAGCTGTTACTTAATCCCACGAGATGTAAGCAGAGTTGGACTCACAAGCTTCACAGGCTCATGGTGAAGGAGGCAGTGAAGTTTTTCACGAGTTATGGCCTTACTCAACCACTGTGTAAGGAGGTGCAGCCTTGGGGCTGCTAGAACACAGGGAGAAGGCACTTTGAGAGGATGATGATAAAAGGGAAGAGGAGGAAATGCAGGTCTGGGAAGATGTGTGGTATCTGAGCCCTGCTAAGCTTGAGGAACAGGGAAGTTGGTTAGCAGAGTTATGGCAGGAGCTTTGGTTCCACATAAGAACTCAAGGGGCTTGCCTCAATTTCTCCCTGATGTGGACAGAGTCACCTGTGAAATACGTGGAGAGGATGATGGGGCTGCAGGTGACCCAAGAGTCGTCTACTGTGCTCAGAGGAACCACACTGCAAACTGGATAGGCTTCTTTATCTTCCTTCATGACCAAGATTTAGACATGAATCCCTGGAACATATCTAATGGACCATTGCTACCCAGAGCTGAGATGACATGTGCATGCTTACCCATGCACCTGTCAGTAGAGATGAGCTAGTTTTCAAGTGTGCCCAAACAATGCCTCATCAAAGGATCCATTTTCCTGATTCTGCTAATTTGCACTGGACTTCAGTACTGCTGTTATGATACTGCCAGTGTCATGGAACAACTGGTGGCCTTAAAACGCTTACTGGGTCTGGCACCTCAGGTTGACAGCATTGCTCTCAGTTGTATGTGTCTCTGTGTCCTCATTTCCATCCTAATCTCAGTCAGCACCAAGCAGACACCAGATGGGTAAAGCAGATGGCATGGAAAGGTACTTTGTCTTATGTGAAGAGCCTCCCAGCTGCCATTTTACTACACTGTTAGCACTGGTATTAAAATCTCCAGCTGAGAGGTCATGCTTTGTACTGGATCTCTTTCCATTCACCTTTTATCTTTTTCAAAACGAGATTACATTTATTCTTTTATTTATTTATCCTAAGTAATTTAATTACTCTTTTATTTACACCTGATATTAGGTCATTTTTCTGTCAGTGTTTTTCTGTCAGTTCTCCCCAGTGACTCTTGTGGTCTTTGTTATATCTCTTTGAGACAGTGCACCCACTGTTCTGCCAGGCTGAACTGGATATCTGTGTTTCTTGTAGCAATGTCTCCAGGAAGGACTTACTCATATCTTATCTCAAAGCTGTGTGGATTGCTTTAATCTTTGTTTAAGACATGGAGTCTGGCTGTCTGCAGTGAAAGGGAAGGACTGGATTCTTGTTAAAAGGTCCTCATAGGATTAAATGATGAAGGTTTATTGCTACCAATAGTAATTGATAGCTACCAAGTAATAGAGCACAAAGTCCCATGTGGCCAAGAGAGGTGCACAGCCATGTTGTGACTTGAAAATTCTAGGGAACGGGCCAACTAGGGGAAGAATAATAATGTAGCTTTCAATTAATGACTCTTTAATTCTAGTTGCCAGTATTCCTAAGCCTGTGTGTTCATCTGCTTCTTAATCCTGGAAGCTCAGAGTCTTCAAGGTGGACCCAAGAGTCTGCATATGTTTTGCTGTTGTTGTTTTTGTTGTTGCTGCTGCTGCTGCTGCTGTTTGAGATGGGGTCTCACTACATAGATGTGGCTGACCTGAAACTCCTTATGTAGATTAGCTTGGTTTTGAAACTCAGAGATCCACCTGCCTCTGCCTTCTTAGTGCTGAGAAAGGTATACACTCATGGCATAGAGCCTGTACTTTAAAAAATCTCTTTAGGGAGATTCAACATGTGTTTCAAGCATTGTTATAATAGTCTTGAGCAATCATATTATAGACATACCTGCAGAGTTGGGAGCAACTTGTTTATTATAATCCTACTCCAATTTCACTCACTCTTTCAACAAAAGTTTTATTAAGGGCCATCACTGAACCAGATGTTGGGCTACATGCTCCATAAGACATGAACAAACCATTGAGAAGACAGGACTCATACTAACTCCTCTTCTGAGATCCCACAGAAGCTCTTTGCTGAATGAGAGAAGGCCTGGAGCTGAGGATTGTACAAGGAGCAGAGCTGGGGATTAGAAACAGGAACCTACAGACACTGGGGAAATGTGAAGCTCCTCCCTTCATTCTTGCCTTTCTGACAAGTATTTATGGAGGAAGTGAACACTGTGCAGCTGGGTTGCATCACATTCTTGCAGGAAGATGTCAATGAGAGCAAGAAAAACTTGGCTGGAGACTATGTCTTGGAAAAGTAAAGCCAAGTATTGAGAAGGCCAGCAAATTTTAGGGCTGGGTGGGGTACAGGGGCAGAAAGACAGTCCCTCGGCCCTCCAGGATTTCATAGCTGGGTCCACAAGATAAATATAAAATAGTAATATTTAAGGGATTCACTAATATTAATATTATGTGTATGGAGGCATTACAGGTGAAAGAGTAAACGCTCGGGAAAGCATAGAGATTTAGGAGTTTATACACTATTTTAATATGGAAAGAGAGGGAATGTTGGCCATTTAGAAGAAAGGATTTCTAGAAAAGAGGAATGGGCCTGGGGATAATAGGTGTTATGGTAGATGTGACAGCATGTGACAGGGTTCTGTGTGTGGTCCTTTCCTGTGTTGGTACTTAATCATCCCCAGTGAGTGAAATGCTCAGAGAAGGCACTGTTAACCATGAAACATCTTTCAGAAGACCCATATTCAATCAGGGATGGAGGACTCAGGAAAGCCTCCCCATGCAGCCAGTTCTTTCCACACATCTATAGCTTGATCAGTTTAGCAAAGAGACACATTTTAGCATCTGTCCTTTCATGTGACTTTGTCAATGTGGTATTGGCTTCGTCTTAGTGGAAACTGATAGCCTCAATAGAGATGCATACTGAAGGAGGTATGTAGCCAGCTAGGAAGAGGGCAGGGATTCACCCTAAGAATCAGGCAGAGGCTAGACGTTTTGGTGTCTTGGAGGCAATAGTAAAGGATTGGGATTTTTTTTTAAACTATAAAATAGCAGCCATTGGAGGCGTTTAGGTGTGAAGATAATATTGGATTTACTTTTTGAAAACATCCTCCTATCTGCAATTAGCATATCACCAGCACCAACCAAAATTAGTGAGTTATGGGGCTAGGTGGGCTTCAGACATTTCAGATTTGGCCATGTACTCCTCTGAACCTGAGAAGTTTAGCAAAGGTTGACTCTTCCTCCTTAGAACCAATGCAAATCTCATCTGGACAGGGTATGAATTGCAAGATACCCCTGCCTCCATCTCCTGAGGTGTGCTGGCAGTCATCAGTTAGGTGGGGACTCTGTAGACAAGCTCCTGGACCTTCTTTACAGCTTCTCATAGCCCACAGTCACTAATTCTGTCTTCTGCCTGGGGCCATGCTACTTCTGGAGGTTGGCTTTCTAAGCCTCCGTTAAACCATCTAGGGCTTTTCATAACAGCCCACAACTCATGCAGTGTTTTGGGCATTGTAAGACAGCCTGAAGTGTGTCACTTTACTCTTTCAATTATCTGCACAGATCAGGAAGTTAGGATTTGTATGAAGGACAACAACTTGGGCAGTTTGATTGAGACATGATGGAAGCCACTGTGTATGTTTGTCAGCTTTTGCTACTCTCATCTCATTCCTAACATGGAGTAAGATATATAAAGCATGTATGATGTAACAGATGTACAAAACATGTATGATGTAATATATGTACAAAACACATATAACAGATATACAACACATGTACCATACAACCCATGTATAATAGACGTATGCTGTAACAAATGCACAGCAAAGATCAGAAAAGGCTGAGAAAGGTGACAGGATACTGGCACCAGTGACATTTTTCAGGTAGACCAGCCCTACCTCCTAATGTTTCTAGAACTTCCCCAAAATAATGCTGCTGCTTGGGAAGCATGGCTTCAATAATGAGCCTGGGGTAATTTATATTCAAGTCAGAACAGGCTGTCACACAGGCCAATTTGGAGGACCATTTTCTCAATTGAGGTTTTTCTCTTTCCAAATGACTGTGGCCTCTGTCAAGTTGACAAAAGATGAGAGAGCACAAGTGGGGAAGGTTTGCAACATCTAGGCACACCCTCTTCTACACTTCCAGAAACACCTGGACTCTTTGTAATGCAAAATATAAATACTATATGAATGATTGTTCTAGTATATTGTTTAGGAAGAAAAATCAAACAAAGAAAGACTCCACATGTTCAATATGACCCATCCCCAGGAATATTTCAGATCTGTAATTGGTTGTGCATGTGAAATTCATGGAAGCTGATGTGGAGAGCTTACTGATTGTTAGGAAAGACAAAGACCTACACAACTATGGGAACTAGAGAAGAGAATTACACGTTTTTGCTGTTGCTGAAGATACCAGAGAAGATTTCCATGAGATGAAGCTTTAAACTTGAGTTTTGAAGGCTGGTAGATGTCAAGGAGTACACAGACACTGTGGGAAGAAGGAATATAGGTGAAAGGCAGGGAAGCACACAGCAGCACCATGGTCTGTTTGGAACTGCTAGTGATGCAGTGAGCAGAACAGAGCGATGCCAAGAGTAGGCATTGGAAGAAATGCAGTTGAAAGCTCTGTATGGGCTGTTTGGGCTAGGCCTGAAGAACCCTAAAACACCCAAGCAAGAGTGGTGTAGTTAGAGGGAGAAGGGATTACAGGTAGGGACCCAGTTGCAAATGAAAACAGAATTAAAGTAGCAGAAGAAAAGTAACCCTGTGGACTTCCTGCATATGGCCAGAGGTACTTTCCATACACTATGTCTTAGCCAAGTGGAAGGCAAGAAGTTATATGGCCCCTTACAGCAAGTTCTACAACATATCCTTTGGCTGTCAAGCTTTGATTATTGCTACAGTACAGGCATAGCCAGGAAGGGATTACACGTAAGTATTTCAAGTGGCAACTGGTAAACCAAAAGGAAAAGAACATTGCATTTCTTAAAGAAGTAACTGATATTCTAAAGCCACACTGGAAAGAGTACAGCAAATATTGAACAGTTTGAAAGATTTTGCTTGTTGGCATGAGAGTGCAGACCAGATTCGCTCTGCTAGTGATACAGTTTCTAATTAAGCATTTATCATGTAACATTGATAGTCATTTAAAAGGCCATTTTGGTCCTTTAGGGAAGAGCTATGAAGGAAGGGGAATTCTGTGATTCTACGAGAAATTAATGTATAAACATACTTCAATGTGCATTTAGGAAAAACTCCTCAGGAGGAAGCACTTTGTGCACCAAGAGCTGTTACATATATTAAAACACAATGCAGTGGAGGGAATGCGGGACCATGCACAGGGCAAGCATTGTCTCTTCAGGGTATCTCTGTGGGAAAGCAGCATTAATACTGATGAAGAAATTAGGAACACTTTCAAGTTAATTAACTTACATTTAATTTTGACTTTAAAAACATCTTGTTAAAAATAGCAAATGTTTACCTAAAGCAACAGAACTGAAGACCAACTGCAATTATACAGATAGATCTGTATTCCTTATGGAGCCATTAGACTCAATCAATGGCTCGTCACTAAATCTACAATGACAGGGTTTGCTACTTCCACAGGACTTGGTCCTACTAGACTCAGTTGTGTTTTTAATTGCAAAGGAAACATGTTAAACAGCAGCTAAATTTTCTCCTTTTTGTTTTCTTCCTCTAAGCGTCTTATTTTATACTCCAACTAATACTGTTATTTCTACATGTATTGATATATCTCAAGCAAGGGTCTTAAGCCAGGCCTGACAGCTGTGATTCCTACATCCCAGCGGCTGAGGCAAGAAGATCACTAGTTTGAGCCAAACCTAGACAATACAGTGGGACCCTATCTTAAATCTATACATGTGCCTCACAAAAGAGCCAGTATTGATGTATAATATTTTCTTTTTATTATACTCAGTGTTTACAGTAAACAGGTTTAGATTTATGGGCCATTTAATAGTGTTCAGTTCTCGTCAACTTCCATCTGTCTTTATGAAGACCTGAGGTCAAAAACAAAAAGAAAAGACACCATTAAGGGAAACTGTTAAGTAAAAAACTGTATTAATTTATGGTATACACATGTTTCAATACCTGTATGCACTAAAGAATGATTATAAATTAAACTAATTACCATGTTATGATGGCACAGTGTGAGTCATCTTCATCACTGAAATGAAATACTTCAAATAATCAAGTTATAAAGAAGAAAGAACTTAGAGTTATGGTACAAGCCTGTAACCACCTAACACCTAGCACTGGGAAGGACTGACAAGGATCATGAGATTCTGTTTAAGACCTGGATTGCATAGCAAGGCCGTACATAAGAAAAACATTAAAACAAAGAAAGAGATCTATTTTGCCTTGTGGTTTCAAAAGTCTTAGTCTACGATCCTTCACCTTGTTGCTTTGGAGTTAAAACAAAGAAGTAAATCATGGTAAAAAACAAATACCAGAGGGGGTCAGGTTTCGGTCAACTAGCATAAAGAATAGCGGAGTGATCTGGTATAGCACTTGACTCAGGTCATTAAACACTCCTATTTGAACAATAAACCAACATAACCTCACCTGCTGGTACCCTGGGAACTGCCACATGCATCAGGTTGCAGATATACCCTCTTTGAACAATGAAAATAAGTTCCTCCCCTTACAGCCCCTTGATGATGCTCTATTTTTACTCATACATGTCCCAGAACACATTCTGAAAGCAAGGGAAATGGTATAGTCAAGCCTGGACTAGTTTTGAGTGAATGTACCACTATTAATATCTTTTGCATATGCATGCTTGGGGGTACATAGGACTAAACCAGATTCATGATGGAAAAGAACACTCAAGCCTCACCCATATCAATCAGCTTCTCCTGGACCCTGTTGTTGGGAGCCGACTCCTAGCAGAAAGCGGCTATCATCTTTGCAGCCATCTCTAGCCATATACCCTGACAAGAGACTTGTTTTCAGCAGCCCACAACAGCTGAGCACAGTCTGATAAACATCTTTTTTTTTCACATATCTTGTTTTGCTGCTTAATGCCTCCAGCTGCAAGGCACACGTGGTATCCATGATACAAGGCACATGGCATAGTGCCTGCAGCTGTGCTCCCCTGCTTGTCCACAAGGGCAAGGCATGTGGTAAAGCATATAAATACCCAGGATTTCCTTTCAATAAAGGGAGACTTGATCAGACCCTCTGTCTTGTCTCCTTCCTTTGTGTCTCTTGCCCCTCCATCCCCACTCTCTCTCTTGCTAGACCCTGATCCATGGATCGGAGAAGCAGCTTGGGCCGGGACATAGTGGCCCCCAAACGTGGGGCAGCTCAGGCCGTTACACCCTGTTATGTGTAGCCCCCAAGCGTTCACAAGCATTCTTGACTTATGTTGCTTACTGCCCTCTCTGGTAGCATATCTGACTTGTACCTTTGCTTGGCATTTTAGCAAAATTTCTTGCCATGTTATTATTTGTGTATGCATCTTCAGTTCTTTATACAAGAAAATCCTAAACCTGGAGACAACCAGAGAACACCAGTGAGAACATTACCTTATGGCAGCAGAGAAGCAAAGAGTCGAGAGGAAGAAGCTGTCATCCCAGTATTATCTCCCAAGGCAAACCCTCATTGACCTAATTTCCTCCATCTTACTCTGCCTCTTAAAGGGGGCAGAAGAGTTTAGATTTCCAACCTTTGATACCTAGGCGTTTTTTGGGCTCCACATCTAACTATAGCAGTAATGTACCATTATATTTTGTGTGTTAAGAACATTTAAAATGTATTCTTGAAGCAATTTTCAAGCATACAATGTACTGTGATTAGGATAGTTTGCAATATTTGTCTTTTCATCTTTACCTAAATTGCATATTCTTTGACAGTTTCACTTTTTAATTTTCAAAAAAGTTACTTGGGTCTAAAGCCCCAGAGTTTTGTGATTGAAATAATCTTTTTAATTTATCTCTGTACTCTTATTATAACCTGTTCATGAAGTGCTGAGGGAAAATGACTTCATTATTTTATAGCCTCTCTGTTTTCCTTCCTTCTCTTATTGGTTTTGTTTTATTTATATTTATTATGGGTGTTACATTTCCACGTTTCAGTTTCAATTGCTAATTTTGTTACTCTGTTCAGTCTTCCATTTAATTCATAATATGGTCATATTAGCTCAAATAAAATATATGTTCTAATTATTATTTATAGAAACAAGGAGCTGGAATCAACCACAGCATGTATTATAAGCATTTTCCTAATTAATATTTAGTGATTGTTTTATTGAAATTATTGTGTGACAGACTTTCTTATTTTATGACATCTCTTGTATAAAAATTATCTCATATTCCTCAAATTAGAGTAAATTTATATTCTTCTGGGCATAAAAGGAATAATCACTCTGCAAAAGAAACTTCATTAGGAGTCAAATCTCAAGTCTTGTTTACTTCAAAAACATCACAATGTCTTCTACCTCAGCATCTGCAGGCTGGTAGGAAACTAAATCAAATGCATACATAGTTTTTGCGATTCCTTCAAAAACAAAGAGTATTAAATGAAAAGTATAAAATTAGTTACTGAATTATTTTAAGAAATCACAGAAAAAATACAGACTTTTCACAGGCTAATTAAACAACAACAATGACTATCCAAAAATATTATTAGAGCATTATCTCCTACTTTTTGGCTGTAATTTTTACCATCTTTTCCTAGGACAATTTTGGGGTATTTTCTACAGCCAAGTATAGTGGTTCTGTCTTCTCCTCCATGGTTGAGGACAGCATAACGTTGTTCTTGTTGATGTTGTTATCATTATTATCATCACTAATGGCTTAGAACAGCTCCTTACAGCCTCACAACCCATTTTGATGCAGTAATCCATGAGCTGCCTCAGATAGGCTCGTTCTTTGCAGCCCTGAAGTTTTGTATACTGTTTTAAGAACTTTGGCCATGAGTTGAGGGGCAAACTTTAGGATGATATTGTTTGAGTTCAGAACTGCTCTTTACCTGATATTCTTTATTTAATTTTTCTTCATGAATGTATTTATTCACTTTACATCCTGATCACACCCACCCTCCTCCCAGTCTCACACTTACAAATCCTCCCTCCCCCATTATGCCTTCCCTTTCTTTTCAGAGAAGGGGAAGACCCCTTTGGGTACCACCCTGCCCTGGGCCATCTAGTCCCAGCAGGACTAAGCACATCCTCCCACTGAGGCCCAGCCAGGTGAATTACTGAAGTAATTCAGTTAGGGGAAGAGGAGCCAAAGGCAGGCAACAGAATCAGAGACAACCCCCCCCCCGACTCTAATTGCTAGAGAGTTGGGGCTGTCTCTGATTCTGTTGCCTGCTTTTGAAGACCAAGTTAGACATCTATTACAAATGTGTAGGGGGCCTAGGTCTAGCTCCTGCATGCTTTTTGGTTGGTAGTTCAGTCTCTGTGAGCCGCCACAGGCCCAAGTTAGTTTACTCTGTAGGTCTTCTTGTGGTGTCCTTGACCCCTATAGTTGCTCAATTATATCCCTGACTCTTCCTCAAGACTTCCTGAGCTCTGCCTGATGTTTAGTTGTGGGTTTCTGCATCTGTTTCCATGCACTGCTGGATGAAGCCTCCTAAGAGACATCAATTGTTAAGGATACTGCTGACTAAAGTAAGTTTTAAAAGGTTGGTCCACGTAAGAAGTGTAACAAGCAAAAAGGCCCAAGTGAGGATGCTTCAATCTCACTTGGGGGAAGAAAATCATCACAGGAAGCAGAGGAAGGGAGGGACCCTAGTGGGAGAGGGTAGGAGGAGGGGAAAGGGGAGCAGGATTAGGTATCAGGTGGCAGGAGAGAAGTTCAGAGAGACAGGAGAATGAATGGAAATATGCAGCCTGGAGGTCGGGGAGAGAGGTAGGAAGGATCCTCTAGAAAGTACCAGAGACCCAAGAAGTGAGAGATTCTCAGGATTCAATGGGGGTGACCTTAGTCAAAATGCCCAACACTGGAAGAGGGAACTCGAGTTCTATCCAGTAGATAGACAGGTCCTCAAGTGGAAGGACAAGGTTACCAACCCACACCCAAAATTTCTGACCCAGAGTTATTATTGTCTAAAAGAACTGCAGGGACAAAAATGGAGAAGAGATTTAAAGAAAGGTGGTCCAATGACGGCCCAACTTGGGATCCATCTCATGGCAGGGACACCAAGGTCTGACACTATTACTGGTGCTATGATGTACTTACAGACAGAAGCCTGGCATGGTTGTCCTCTGTGAGGCCATACCAGCAGCTGACTAAGATAAACATAGATACTTACACCCAACCATTAATCTAAAGTCGGGGACCCCTAAGGTTGAATTACGGGAGGGATTGAAGAAGCTGAAGTGGGGGCAACCCCATAGAAAGACCAGCAGTCTCAACTAAGCTGGAAGCTCCCAGAGACTGAGCCACCAACTTCAAGAAAAGTAGATTAGTTGACACAGTGTACACAGGCCTCATTCAATTACTACAGAACTTACTTTGTCCAGGAAGAAGGACTCCTCTCCACACTGACTGTGGTCTTTAGATATAACATCAGTGCCTCTCAGGTGCCACAGCAGCTAGTCTGCTGTGTAGATTGTGCACTTTGTCAGCTCCTACAATTTTGTGAGCCCATTCCTAAAACTAAATACCAGTCTTTCTCACCCAGTCTGTTCATCTTCTTGATTCTGCTTTCCTGACAACCATGAATAGTAATACTGATTAGCACAAATAAATATTTGGGGCAACAATGAATATAAATTTGTATGAATCCGTTGTGTTATACAAAGGGATTCAGTTTAGCTGGAGCTTTGCTTCTCTTTGGTTTATTTCTTTATTTTATTTTTAGATTTTTTTTCTTTTTGATTGGATATTTTATTTACATTTCAAATCTTATTCCCTTACCCTTTTCCACCACCCCCTACCCAGGAACCCCTATCATATCCCCCCTCCTCCTGCTTCTATGAGGATGTGCCCCCACGCTCCCCACTCTCACCACCTCACTCTCGAAATCCCCACACTGGGAGTCCAGCTTTCATGGGACCAAGGATCTCCTCTCCCACCTATGCCCAACAAGGCCATCCTTCCCTACATATACAGCTGGAGTCATGGGTCCCTCTCTGTGTGCTTCCTGGTTGGTGGTTTAGATGCTGGGGCACTGGTTGGTTGGTATTGTTGCTCTCCCCATGGGCTGTAAACCTTTTCAGCTCCTTCAGTCTTCTCTCTAACTCCTCCATTGGGAACCCCTTGATCAGTTCAACGGTTAGCTGTGAGCATCTGCCTCTAAATATGTCAGATTCTGGCTGACCTCTAAGGACACAGCTATATCAGGCTCCTGTCAATATGCACTTCCTGACATCCACATCAGCGTCTACCTTTGGTGACTACACATGGGATGGTTACCCAGGTGCAATGGTCTCCAGACAGCCCCTCCTTGAGTTTCTGTCCCACATTTTGTCTCCATATTTGCTCCCTTGAGTATTTTGTTACTCCTTCTATGAAGGACCGAAGTACCCACACTTGATCTTCCTTCTTCATTAGCTTCATGTGGTCTGTGAGTTGAATCTTGGCTATTTCAAGCTTCTGGGCTAATATCCACTTATCAGTGAGTGAATACCGTGTGTGTTCTTTTGTGATTGGGTTGCTTCACACAGGATGATATTTTCTAGTTCCATCCATTTACATAAGAATTTCTCGAATTCACTGTTTTTAATATCTATGTAATACTCCATTGTGTAAATGTAGCACATTTTTTGTATCCATTCTTCTGTTGAAGGACATCTGGGTTCTTTCCAGTTTCTGGCTATTATAAATAATGCTGCTATGAACATAGTGGAGCATATGTCCTTGTTACATGTTGGAGTATCTTCTGGGTGCCCAGGATTGACATAGCTGGGTCCTCAGGTAATGCTATGTCGAATTTTCTGAGGAACTACCAGACTGATTTCAAGAGTGGTTGCACCAGCTCGCAAGCCAACCAACAATGGAGGAGTGTTCTTCTTTCTCTACCTCCTCACCAGCATCTGAGTTTTGATCTTAGCCATTCTGTCTGGTGTGAGGTAGAATCTCAGGGTTGTTTTGATTTGCATTTCCCTGATGACTAAGGATGCTGACCATTTCTTTAGGTGCTTCTTGGCCATTTGAGTTTCCTCAAATGAGAATTCTTTGTTTAGCTCTGTACCCCATTTTTAATAGGGTTATTTGGTTTTCTGGGACTAATTTCTTGAGTTCTTTGTATATATTAGATAGTAGCCCTCTATCGGATGTGGATTGGTAAAGATCTTTTCCCAATCTGTTGGTTGCTGCTTTGTCCTATTGACAGTGTCTTTTGCCTTACAGAAACTTTGCAATTTTATGAGGTCCCATTTGTCAATTCTTGATCTTAGAGCATAAGCCATTGGTGTTCTGTTCAGGAACTTTTCCCCTGTGCTTAAGTATTCAAGGTTCTATTAGTTTCAGTGTATCTGATTTTATGTGAGGGTCCTTTATCTACTTGAATTTGAGCTTTGTTCAAGAAGATAGGAATGTATCTATTTGCATTATTCTACATGCTGTCCTCCAGTTGAACCAGCACCATTTGTTGAAAATGCTGTCCTTTTTCCACTGGACAGTTTTACCTCCTTTGTCAAAGATTGAGTGACCATAGGTGTGTGGGTTGATTTCTAGGTCTCAATTCTATTCCATTGATCTTCCTGCCTGTCTCTGCACCAATACAATGGAGGGTTTTGTTGTTGTTGTTGTTGTTGTTTTATTTTTTTTTTTTATCACTATTGCTCTGTAGTATGGCTTGAGGTCAGGGATAGTTATTACTCCAGAAGTTCTTTTATTGTTGAGAACAGTTTTTGCTATCCTGGGTTTTTTGTTGTTCCAAATGAATTTGAGAATTTCTCTTTCTAACTCTGTGAAGAATTGAGTTTAGATTTTAATGGGGATTGCATTGAATCTGTAGATTGCTTTTGGCAAGATGGCCATTTTTACTATATTAATCCTGCCCATCCATGAGCATGGGAGATCTTTCCATCTTCTGAGATCCTCTTCGATTTCTTTCTTCAGAGACTTGAAGTTCTTGTCATACAGATCTTTCACTTGCTTGGTTAGATTCACACCTAGGTATTTTATATTATTTGTGACTATTGTGAAGGGTGTCATTTCCCTAATTTCTTTCTCAGCCTATTTATCTTTCGAGTAGAGGAAGGCTACTGATTTGTTCGAGTTGATTTTATAACCTGCCACCTTGTTGAAGTTGTCTATCAGGTTTAGGAGTTCTCTGGTAGAAGTTTTGGGGTCACTTAAGTATACTATCATATCATCTGCAAATAGTGAAATTTTGACTTCTTCCTTTCCTAGTTGTATCCCTTTGACTTCTTTTTGTTGTCTAATTGCTCTGACTAGAACTTCTAGTACTATATTGAATAGGTAGGGAGACAGTGGGCAGCCTTGTCTAGTCCCTGATCTTAGTGGGATTGCTTCAAGTTTCTCTCCATTTAGTTTGATGTTGGCTACTGGTTTACTGTATATTGCTTTTACTATGTTTAGGTATGGGACTTGAATTCCTGATCTTTCCAAGACTTTTACCATGAAGGGATGTTAAATTTTGTCAAATGCTTTCTCAGCATCTAGTGAGAGGATTATGTGTTTTTTTTCTTTGAGTTTGTTTATATAGTGGATTACATTGATGGATTACAGAATATTGAACCATCCCTGCATTCCTGAGATAAAGCCCACTTGATCATGATGGATGATTGTTTTGATGTGTTCTTGGATTCGATTTGCAAGAATTTTATTGAGCATTTCTGCATAAATATTCATAAGGGAGATTGGTCTGAAGTTCTCTTTTCTTGTTGGGTCTTTGTGTGGTTTAGTTATGAGCATAATTGTAGCTTCATAGAATGAATTGGGTAGTGTTCCCTCTGTTTCTATTTTGTGGAATAGCTTGAAGAGTGTTGGTATTAGGTCTTCCTTGAAGGTCTGATAGAATTCTGCACTAAAACCATCTGGTTCTGGCTTTTTTTTTTTTTTTTTTTTTTTTTTTTGGTGGGGAGACTTTTAATGACTGCTGCCATTTCTTTAGGGGTTATGGGACTGTTTATATGGTTTATCTGCCCTGATTTAACTTTGGTACCTGGTATCTGTCTAGAAAATTGTCCATTTCATCCAGATTTTCCAGTTTTGCTGAGTATAAGCTTTTGCAGTAGGATCTGATGATTTTTTGAATTTCCTCAGTTTCTGTTGTTATGTCTCCCTTTTCAGTTCTGATTTTATTACTTTGGATTCTGTCTCTGTGCCCTCTGGTTAATCTGGCTAAGGGTTTATCTATCTTGTTGATGTTCTCAAAGAACCAGCTCCTTGGGTTTGGAACATAGATGTTCACAATTGAGAGTTCATTTTGGCAGATTTTTCCTTTGATGAGTATGAAGTGTCCTTCCTTATCTTTTTTGATAACTTTTGGTTGAAAGTTGATTTTATTCGATATTAGAATGGCTGCTCCAGCTTGTTTCTTGGGACAATTTGCTTGGAAAATTGTTTTCCAACCTTTTACTCTAAGGTGGTGTCTGTCTTTGTCACTGAGGTGTGTTTCCTGTATGCAGCAAAATTCCGAGTCCTGTTTACGTATCCCATCTGTTAGTCTATGTCTTTTTACTGGGGTGAATCCACTGATGTTAAGAGATATTAAGGAAAAGTGATTGTTTCTTCCTATTATTTTTGTTATTAGAGGTGAAATTATGTTTGTATAGTTATCTTCTTTTGGGTTTGTTGGATGATTACTTTCTTGCTTTGTCTAGGTTGTAGTTTCCTTCCTTGTGTTGGAGTTTTCCATCTATTACCCTTTGTAGGGCTGGATTTGTGGGAAGATATTGTGTAAATTTGGTTTTGTCATAAATATCTTGGTTTCTCCATCTATAGTGATTGAGAGTTTTGCTGGATATAGTAGTCTGGGCTGACATTTCTGTTCTCTTGGGGTATGATATCAGTCCAGGACCTTCTGGCTTTTATAGTCTCTGGTGAGAAGTCTGGTGTAATTCTTATAGATCTGCCTTTATATGTTATTTGACATTTTTCCCTTACCACTTTGAGTATTTTTTCTTTGTTTTGTGCATTTGATGTTTTGATTATTATGTAACAGGAGGAATTTCTTTTCTGGTCTAGTCTATTTGGAGTTCTGTAGGGTTCTTGTATGTTCATGGGGATCTCTTTCTTTAGGAGAGGAAAGATTTCCTCTATAATTTTGTTGAAGATATTTACTGGCCCTTTAAGTTAGGAATCTTCACTCTCACTTATACCTATTATCCTTAGGTTTGGTCTTCTCATTTTGTCCTAGATTTCCTGAATGTTTTGGGTTAGGAGCTTTTCGAATTTTGCATTTTTTGACAGTTGTGTCAATGTTTTCCATGGTATCTTCTGCACATGAGATTCTCTCTTCTATCTCTTTTATTCTGTTGGTGATGCTTGCATCTATGACTCCTGATCTCTTTCCTAGGTTTTCTATCTCCAGTGTAGTCTCTCTTTGAGATTTCTGTATTGTTTCTACTTCCATTTTTATCTCCTGGATGGTTTTGTTCAATTCCTTCATCTGTTTAGTTGTGTTTTCTTGCAGTTCTTTAATGTATTTTTGTGTTTCTTGTTTAATGGCTTCTATCTGTTTACTTGCATTCTCCTGTATTTCTTTAAAGGAGTTATTTATATCCTTCTTAAAGTCCTCTATCATCATCATAAGAAGTGATTTTAATTTTGAATCCTGCTTTTCTGGTGTGATGGCATGTCCAGGACTTGCTATGGTAGGAGAACTAGGTTCTGATGATACCAGGTAACTTTGGTTTCTGTCGCTTATGTTCTTGCGCTTGCCTTTTGCCATCTGGTTAACTCTAGTGCTATCTGCACTCACTGTCTCTGACTGGAGCCTGTCTTTCCAGTTATCTTGTTTGTGTCAGAACTCCTCAGAGTCCAGATGTCTCTGTGATCCTGTGTTCCTGTGATCCTGACGTCCTGGGTGGAAGAGCTCTTGGGAGTCAGGCTGCCTCTGGGATCCTGAAATCCTGCTGCTTTGTGTGCTGTGGTTCCTCAGCTGCTCCAAGTGCAGTGGTTCTTCTACTGCTCTAAGATGGTTCAGGAGATGGTGTCTTCACAGGAGCAGACCAGCTTGGTATCTGCCCCAGCCAAAAGGACCAAGCCAGGGGTGGAAGGGGAGTGATATTCTGGAGGGGCAGGGTTTCGGTGGGTTGCAGCTCTCGGGCTTATGGTTGTGGGAGAGGGTTCTTACCTGCTGCTCTAGGAAGGTTCAGGATAAGGTATCTTCATGGGAACAGATCAGCTATGTGTCTGCTCCAGCCAAAAAAAAAAAAAAGGCTGGCTTCTTTCTTATACACACACATTCTCCTCTCCTTCTTCTTCATCTTCCTCTTCTTTATCCTCTTCCTCTTCTTCCTCCTTCACCTCTTCCTTCACTTCCTCCTTCTCCTCTTCTTCTTCTCCCCCCGCCACCCGAGTATGTGTAGGTATGAGTATGTATGCCACTATCAGTGTACAAACACATGCATGTTGAAACCAGAGGAAAACCTTGAATTTTTTCCTCATTTTTTAAAACCTTATTTTAAAGAAAGTCTCACCAAATGGAGGAGCTCTCTGTGTAAGGCAGAAGCTCCAGGAACTCTCTTGTGTCCAGCAATGGAGTGACAGGAACATACAGATACCGTGGTATGCTGGAGAGCACAACTCAAATCTCATATAGTACCATAACTGTTTTGTCAAATGAGCCATCTCCTCTACCCCCATTTTTCTTCTTTTTCGCTTTATTTTTATTTTAAAGGTTTTTTTTAAAGGGTCAGATACTTAATAACTTTGCTTAGTATTTGACCTTTGTTGTGGATGGTTAATAAAGCCAAGAAAATAGGGAGTTTTTAGGCAATTTGTTAAATACATATAAAATATATTTATATGCACTAGCTATTGCAACTTCTAGAATAATTGCTTTAGAAATGAAACAGTAATGAGAAAGAGAGCACCAAGGATTTATTTATTCTGCTCTGGACAAAGCATCTCAAAGCATTTATCTCATATGTGCTCCCTAGCAGCTCATGTTGGAGGTGGTGTCATTAAATCCTCTTTACAAATCAGCCCTGCAAGGAACATCTCTAACAAATAGCTAGCCGAAAACTTGAATTCTGCTCAGCTAATTCCAAAGAAGCCTGAACTTTGGCACCCATAAAGACATGTTTTCATATTTCCACCCCTTGTGAAAGACACCTCTGAGTCTTTTGTAGCACAGGTCTTGTGCTAGTGTTATATTTCTGGAACTCGGCTAAAGTCTAGGACTCAATTAGGACAGAGATAGATCAAGTGACCAGGCTACAGAGCTAGTGCATTATCCCTCCTGTATTAAAGAGTCTCATTTATCCCTATTAATATTGAATGAAAAGAAATGCATCTTTAAATCAGTCATCAATTTCCTCTGCCTTCACACTTGCTGCAGAACCACTCCTGAGAACATTCAAAGTAACTTGAAAAAGTCTGGAAGGGCTGAGGCTCTGTAGGGCTCATGGGGAGCACCTTCTTTTTGCTCATCTTAAAGAGGAAACTGAGGTAGGCATTAAATCATCTGCTCACAGTGCTGTAGGAATAGAGCATCCAAAGCTTAAGATTCACAAAACTTCTCTAGAAATCTCATTAAAGAGCAGATTCTGGCTTTGTAGCAGTGAAATGGAATCTGTAGTCTGTCTTACCAGCTGCCAGGCAAAGGTGATGCTGCCCTCCTTAGGCTGCACTGGGAGGAAAGAGAGAACGTGCATGACAAGGAGCTAGGGACAAGAGTTAAAGTGACTCCATCTCCTACCACAGAGATAATTGCTCATCTACACCTATCTACCGCTGCTCTATTCACAACAGCAAGGATGTAGAAGCAGTCTAGATGGATGGATAATTAAAAACAGTTACATATATACATATACAGCAATAACACAAATTGAGTTGATAACATTTACAGGAAACTATACAGATCTGGAAATTATTTAGTGATGTAACCTACACTCAGACAAACAAATAAGACATATTTTTTTTTTATCTCATATGCAGGCCCTTGCTTTTAATTCGTGTGTGTGTGTGTGTGTGTGTGTGTGTGTAAGACAGCACTCAGCCTCCAGTATTGTTGCTTAGGAGCCACCATTTTGTTTCACTGAGACTGGATCTCTCACTGATATCTGGAGTTTGCCTATTAAGCTTGGCTAGTTAGCTAGTGAGCTTCAGGAATCCTATTGCCTCTACCTCCCCATTAGCAGAATTAGAAGCAAGCTACTGAATCTGTCTTTTGTGTGGATTTTGAAGATCAGACTCAGGTATGTGTTGGCACAGGAAGACATTTATCAATTTATCTCCACAATCTTTTCCTTCAGTCACTTTAAAATATCATTAGACTAGAGCAATCCAGTCCCACAATAAGACTACTTCAGAAAGCAGTGAATTTGTCACTAAAGGCATTCAAGTAAAATATACTGACCTGAAGAACTGGGGTTGAGAATCTTTCACAAGTCTGTTTAACTGTGAAATAGATTGATACACAGAGAGCATGACTGACATGTCCCCTTCCATTCTGAAGAATCTGTACAGACAGGTATTGCCATCTTTCCCCTGGTTATTAAAATTGCAAGTGGAAAAAATTGCTTCATTCATGTGCAGCTGCTAACATCTCTAAGACAGAAGGGCAAAAATAGACTTTTTATTGAGCATTTTCTCCCAACTCCCAAATGAAAATTTTTTTGAGTTCTAAAGTGGTATCATTCCATTTTCATATATCATGGACATGTCTTTATTCACAAAATAATATCATTCAGATATCACATCTCTAGTATGTATCTCCTATAAATAATATCACATCTCTTGGATGATGTGAATAAGTCAAAGGAAAACTCAATTTTAGGAAATTATTTTTCCCATCGGTTTTGCTACATGTCTTAAAAATTCTCTGTCATTGTTTTTCTTGTGTGTGGAACTATCAAAATGAGAATGAGATATAGATCACTCATACTAAGCTATTATCAGCACCACTTCCTTGGACAGATCAAGTTTGGATATTAGTGTTGTGTGCTCATGAAAACACAGGGTTGAGTTTTGCTGCAAGTGGCACCACTGGCTGACACCTCTAGCTGTTAGCACTATGGAGTCTCTACATTATTGCCAATGAGTTCCCCATATCCTGAAAGCCACCATTTGCCAATGGCATACTAATGGAGATTGATTCCTGAGTGCTGCAGGGACCCCTTCAACAGATGAGACTGTTAGATGAGGATTTTCATCAGTGGATTAAGTATTCTTAGAAGGTAATCTACCGTCCCAGAAACTTCCTGACCAAGTCCTCTTCTTTCTTTTACAGCATCCCACTTGCACTAGGATCTTCTTGCTTCCTCTTCTTTATCTTTATAGGCATTCCTCCTCCGAAGTCTCCCATGCATCTGACTCTTAGAAGATCCAACCTCACATCAGTAGTAGCGAGAGTGTGGGGAGAAAGCAATGGCAAGATAGAAATGTACAGCAGGCCTATTCATAGACCAGGAGGGTCTTCCTGATGATACAGAGGGCATGAGAGGTCCCTGGCCAATGTCGGAGGCCCAAATACTAAAACTTGCACCCAGAAAGACTGAGACCAAAGATTTTTTTGTAAAAAATCTAGTGGAGAGAGGCAGTTGTCTTTAGGGCAGAAGGGTTTACTGGACTCTAGTGGATCGTATGCCAGCCTCCAGACAATCTTATTGGAACCTTAATGAGAAACTAAAGACTAAACTGACAGCCAGAGATTCTTATTGTCAGCATACAAAAACTCTGCTCCTGCAATAGAAGCTGAATACAGATGCTGTGTGACTGGTTAGATAGTTGGGGAGAGCTATGGAGCAAGTCTATTGTGCTAAGTTCAGAATTGTGGATATCAGAGCCTGGAATGGTGGAACATGGGATGGAATGTTCTAAGTGGGCATTTCTGAAGACTGCTCCAAATTCTCTAAATTTTCCCAGGCATCTCACCTTTTCCTGGGTATGGCCTGCAACTCAGAGGTAGAAGACAACTGCTCAACAGTTTATCCCAATTCCTTACTTGCTAAAAATCCGAGTATTTGGTTGTGGACCTGTTGAGACTAATAAATGAGAAAAATACTTAAGAAGTTTGAGAATCTACTAAAATATACTTATTATTGGGAAAGTCTCCTGGTATTAGACTTTGAGAGGGCTTAATTAAGAGAATGGAATAACGTATGTGAGGCCTGGTCCATTTCTAGAGCTGAAAAATATGTATATGTTGAGGTATGTAAGCTACATGCAAATTCTATATACTGTTCACTATACATTAAGGACCTTGGCATCAGCAGATTTTGGTATCCCTGGGTGTCCTGAAACCTAACCTTCCCAGATACTATAGAATGACTATACTGACATGAGAAGACTTAATATTATATAATATTAACACAAGGAAGTTTGGCCATGGGAAAGGCACTGACTAACCATACAGACAAGATGGCTTAGCCAGTTGACATTAGCAACCTTCATTGTTAGCCACTGAAGCTTAGAGAAACACCTAGGAAATGGCCAAGGTTATTGAGCTGCAGCTTATGTTTGGAGTACTTGTAACTCTTACAAAGAATCTAAGTTCAGTTCCCAGAACCCATACTGCTTCCTGAATCTGGGGAGGGGAAGGATATTAATTGTGCCACATAGTGAGATGATAACAGTTGTCATGCAGGTGAATAACTCAGATCTCAGATCTCCTACCAC
The DNA here is from genome assembly GCA_021653895.1 of Mastomys natalensis. Taxonomy (NCBI): domain Eukaryota; kingdom Metazoa; phylum Chordata; class Mammalia; order Rodentia; family Muridae; genus Mastomys; species Mastomys natalensis. The sequence continues at coordinate 420,366 of JAJTUV010000968.1, forward strand.
AAGGAATATTGACTGCCATTTCCTAATCCACTACCACATTGTGTGGTCACCTTTCCCAGTTCAGTGATAAGCATGTCCTCCTGAGAGATGTGGGGTCCTCCTTGCAAGGCAATCTCCCTCTCTCTGTCTCTTTCTCTGTCTCTCAGCCTCTGTGTCTCTTTGTCTTTCTTTGTCTCTGTTTCTGTATCTCTCTGTGTGTCTATATCTCTCTGCTTTCTGTCTCTGTCTCTCTCTGTCTCTCTCTCCCCCCCCTCTCGTTACACAGATCAGGGTGATCTCAAAATCACTGTATTGCTGAGGCTACTCTTGAACTCTAGAGCCTCTTCTATCTACCTCCTGAGCTCTGGGATCACAGATGTTCAAAACCAGGCATGGCCTTCCTTGCAGGCTTGAATCAAAACTTAACACTCTAGTACCCCATTCCTCACTTCCCTGCTGCAGGAAAATTATAAGAAATGAACCTACCACATACCTATTATAGGAGGCACGTGGCAGGTACTCCTCAGGAACTCATTAAATACTCATTGTAACTTTAAGAGGCCATCCTCCCTTATTGAAACTAGAAAATATCATCCTGAGTGAGATAACCCAATTACAAAAGAACACACATGGTATTCACTCACTGATAAGTGGATATTAGCCCAGAAGCTTGAAATACCCAAGATTCAACTCACAGACCACAAGAAGCTCATGAAGAAGGAAGACCAAGTGGGGGCGCTTTGGTCCTTCTTAGAAGGAGTAACAAAATACTCAAGGGAGCAAATATGGAGACAAAATGTGGGACAGAAACTCAAGGAGGGGCTGTCTGGAGACCATTGCACCTGGGTAACCATCCCATGTGTAGTCACCAAAGGTAGACGCTGATGTGGATGTCAGGAAGTGCATGCTGACAGGAACCTGATATAGCTGTGTCCTTAGAGGTCTTCCAGAGTTTGACATATTCAGAGGTAGATGCTCACAGCTAACCATTGAACTGATCAAGGGGTTCCCAATGGAGGAGTTAGAGTGAAGAGTGAATGAGCTGAAAGGGTTTGTGGCCCCATGAGGAGAGCAACAATACCAACTAACCAGAGCTCCCAGGGTCTAAACTACCAGCCTGAGAGCACTTAGGGAGGGATCCATGGCTCCAGCTGTATTTCTTACTTTCTAAATGTATCAAAGGCTTGGAGGAGACCAGAAAGATGGCTTGTTGGTCAAAGGACTTGCTATGCAAGTCTGGTGAGCTGAGTTTGATCCACAGACAACACCACACACACACACACACACACACACAAAGCTAGATGCAGTGGCTCCTATCAATAATTATAGCACTCTTAGAGAATGATCCAGAAGCTTAGGGGGTAGATAGCATAGAGTACACTGAATAGTGGCAGAGAGACTTTGACTCAAGACCAACATGGGAGGCAAAACTAACACCTGAAAGTTGTCCTCTGGCCTCCACATGTATACTGTGGCATATAAACTCACACATATGAACACACATACACACCTCTGAGAAATGCAAAATTTGATAAACATTGTGGAAGTAGGAAAAGTCTAAATTGCTTCTTTAAGGTGAAAGTGTACCCCGTGGATAAGTTGTGCCCTAGTCTAGCTAGAGCAGCTACACTGGAACTGCATCTCTGCATCGGTTCCAGACACTTGTTCTTTGTTATGAGCAATGCAAATTTTCAAATTATTCCAAAGTCTCCTAGCATGATAATTAGAAACCTAATTAGATCTTGTGTCCTGAGTGAACCTCCCAGGATTGTCTCACACCAGGCATGAAGCTCTGACAAATAATGACAAGCATTTTCCTATGATGACCAGCTCCCTTGGAGCATTCCAAGGAGAGGATCGCTCTCTGTGGAGCTTAGAGCTCAGAAAGACAAAGGCCAGGTGTCGCTATAGTATCATTTGTAGTTTGTGGTTCTCAGAATGCAGTATCTTTCCCATGCCTTATTTTTCTTTCTTCAGTTCATGGATAGATGGTTTTTAATGAGGCTGGGCTGAGATCATTGAAGAGCAGAAAGAATCCTTGGCCCAGGAGAATCTTATGATCTACAGAGATGGACTTGAGAAAATTGTTGCATAAAAGCCTTTGCAGTTTTGCTACAAGACTCACAATTTAAGCTTAATCAGTGTCTGCAGCTATGTCTAAATGTTTAGGCAAATCACACTAGAAGACCACATTTAGTGTACTTTACAAGGTGTAAGACCTGAAAAGTAAAGAAAAGCTCATCCCTTTAAATAAAGCTCAGAAATCTAATGGGCTACACAATGAACCCCAAGGAACAAGAACTGAAGAGAAATCCAAAGAACAAGCACACATACTTTTCAGATGCACACATCACTCCATGGCATAAAACATTTTAGATTACTCTTTATTTTAAAATGTTCTTCCACTTCACTTCTAAGTTAGTATCATCATTGCTCATAGACACAATTATGTTACCAGGGAAAATGAAGGCTGACTACCAGAAACACTTAAAGAACCAAACTCAGACTTACTTTATGGACATCACTTTGAAATGTCAATGACACTGATGTCATTCTTCAGTGAATATTCACATGGGATTGGATTGTCTGAGAATAGTCAAGTCAAGTCAAACTGAGCACTATACATGCCATGGGAACTAGAGGTGAATAAGGGTAAGTTGTTTTCCCAGATATATATATATATATATATATATATATTATTAGTCAGTGGGTTCCCCCAGCAGACTGCTCAGAACTCCACAGCTAATGGTAGCATTCATGAAAATATTTTCTGAGATTAAATGAGATGAAAAAGAAAGTGATCCAGTGTTGCTAACTGGAATAGCTGAAAAGTTGAGGTTAAAGGGAGATAAACATCTTAGCTAGAAATTAGAATTTTAGGTGAACTAAGGAATGGAAACTCAGCAGTGATCTGGTTTTGTGAGCATGAACAGCTCATCATATCCTCTCTCCTGAAATAAAAATGCTTTATGAAACAGTTTGAGCTGATGTCTCAGCTAGCATAAAAATTGCTCATCAAGTGAGAGATAAAATTTTAGTGGAAATTGGAAAGACAATTGTGTTATAATGATATGCTCAGGAAGCCTATGCCTGTACAGAAAACTGATTTGGGTAAAATTCAGAAATTTTCATAATTAAGAACTTAAGGATTTGTGAAGAACTAGATACTCATCCAGCAAATAGATTAAGTATCAGAACAATTTTGTATCTGTTTATTGTTACCTATTGCATGTGTGTTTCTGGTATTCTTGCACTTAATAGAAAAGTTTAGATATCACTTATAATATATTTGTATGTGTACAACAAAACATATATATGCACATATAACATATCATCTATTGATCTATAATCATGTTTTAAAGCAAGGGTCATGTGTGTGTTAACATTGTGCTATATGGAAAGATACAGAATGTAGTCACTTCACCATGAAAAATACTTATGGAATAAAGGCAGGCCTGGCTCAGAATTGGAAAAAGCCCTTAGAGTTTGCATCTCATACTCACTTCCTGCTGTCTGTACTTTTTCTTGTTAAGTAATTTGATAGGTAAGAGAAGTCAGCCCACCCTACTTTCTTTTTGATATGGTTTTATTTCCAATATTATTTAAAATCTTTGATTGTTGACCTCACAATGATCTCAGGGCAACTTGTCAACCCAGTGCAGAGAATTTATACAGAAATGGAGATATTAATACTCTGTGCCTTCTTACAGTTCCTGGTAATGTAAGAACTGACAGAAGCCATCTAGGAAAGACTACGGCAAGCAACTGAGTTTCCTGGAGATGGCCCATCATCATTTTGGATGGCTGCAATGGGTACACTCTGGAGAGGCGCAGCCCCAGAGATTTTGTCCCAGGATTGCTTCTCATTACTAATATGCCTTTCCTGGCATCATGACATAATCTAATGATTCCTGGGCATTAGTCTACCCTATTGGCAAATTCCCTGAAGATCAACATGAAGATGAGCTCTGTTTAGATGAATTAATGACTTTTTAGTATTCCTGATTTGAATCAAATAATTTTAGTAAGAAAGCTTAAGGAGATGGTTTTAGTTGTTTTGCCAAAAAAAAAAAAAAAAAAAAAGTAATAAAGTTAGAATCAAGAATAGAATGTGCCCCCATCCTCACAGAATAATAAATAAAGGCTGTATAATAAGAAACACAATGAGCTTTTATAAATTACACTAAGAAGAAACATAGGTTTGGGACAGATTTGTGATCAAGGAAAAATATTCATCCTAAGTCAAATTCAAGGATGAGGCCATATCCTCTATGATCAAACAAGGCCATGTGAAACTGTGGATTTGAACTTATAATGAACTTATAATGAAACACTGCTTTGAACTTAATATCAACATCCTTCTGAAATTCTACCTTTTTTGTAACATTTTATCTATGAGGTAATTTTATAAAGGACTTTTGTCTAAGAAGGTATAACAAGGCTGAGAGAAAAAAAATAAAGGGTGGCTGTTGCTCCACCCACCAAATGTGTGTGTGTATATATATATATATATATATTGTCTGTCCATATGTATATACATACATTATGTACATACATACATATGTAGGTATATGTATATAAGTATGCATGTACACTTGTGAAATTGATGAAAGAGATGGTTGGGCCCAATCAGTGAGTGTGTGTGTGTGTGTGTGTGTATGTCTGACTTTTTTCCTTTTCTTTTGTCTCTGGCTCATGAAAAGTTAATGAACTGGCCATTGAGGAGCCTCAAGCCAAAGAGAAAAGAGCACAAGTAACTAAGTCTTTTTTCTTTACCCCTGCTGCTATCAGCAGAAGTTAAATTGTCAGAACCCATCAGCTTCTGGCCCCAGAGAAAGAAAGAATTACATTGCCAGAAGCCAGCAACTTTCAACCTCAGAATAGCAAGAAAGAATTAAATTGCCAAAAGTCAGCAGCTTTGGGTCCCACAACTGCCAACACCACACCCCTTTGGGGCCTACCTTGGTTTACCTGTAATGTCAAAGCTGGCTTTTGACAAAGAACAATATGAAGGGTCCTTCCATGCTTCTGAATGTACTTTGCATGCAGAGGGAGCCATCATGGGTGTGGATGGTTAAGTGGTTAAGTAGTACCCTCAGTTTCTGGAATTAGCTTCTGTCCTTCAGGGTCTCTGAATACAACCTCGTTGCCTTCTTTATCCTATTCTTCAGCTCCTTTCCTACATTAATATAGCAGACACATTACAGGCACAGTTATTAAAGGCTCTTTCCTATATTAATGTGTTCATTAGTGCAATCCCTCCAGGAGGTAAATGCTATTATTATCCTCATCTTATAAGTAAAGAAGAGTCTCAAAGAGATTTAGTAGTTATTCAGAATCACAGCTAGTAAATGACAGAGCCTGAATTTTAAACCACCACATAGCTTGGTCTGGAGTCTGCCCTAATTACTAACACATTGCCTTTCACACCAAAGGAAACTGGATGGAGAAATAAGATGGTAAAGACTGTGTCTCAGCTATTAACCTCCCAGGGCTGTGTGTGATAGGAGACTGGATGAGGCTTTCTTCTTGACAGTTTTATATTTCTATCCTTCTCTATCTCTAGAAAGAACAAACATTACTGAAATTGTTAAAGCCCATCTCAGTGGAAATTAGAATTCTCAAACCATTTGGAATCTGCTCAGGTCGTGGTCCAAGCTCTAGGCCCATTGGCTATAGTGAGTTAACAGAGATGGGGGATCCTCAAAGGAAGATACATGTGTTCTTCCAGAAATGAGTCTCTCAGTACAAAGCCAGTAGATAATGAATTGCCTCCTAGTGAGTAGAAACCAGAAAATCTGGCGATTATCAGTTTTAATGTCTCCATTCCACACAGGGTCACAAGTACAGAACATGAGAGAAGGTCATGAGAAATCTGGGGCTCCTGTCAGACCTTTTCTTTCCTGAAGGTCATTGTGAGAGATGTTGTTCCTTCTTTTATTACATTTGTTTGGTTGGTTGGTTAGTTGTGTCTGTGCACCCTTGCATCCATGCACAGTGTACACAGACACATGTCCATTGCCACAGTGTGCACATGGAGCACTAAGTCACCACCACCACCATATTATGTTCTGTCTCTCAGGAACCGGGCAGGGCAAGTATCTCCTGAACTGCATCTGGAGCCAGGAAGGGAAAGCTCAGTTGGCTGGTGTCTGCACTACCAGTACGTTTTGCATCTGATGTACAGGTTCACCCTAGAAAATATATTCCAAAAGAAGCAGACATCTTATTTGTCTGGAGACATCTTCTTTGTGGGGAGAGCCGCAGCTATCCCCAACCCAGTTTAGCCCACCACACGTGATCTGTCACACAGCGATGTTATAGATGTCAGAGACTGTGTTTCAATTATTCCTTCCACCTCCCGCCACCATACCACAGTCTGAGGCTCGGTGAAGAACTTGAAAGCTCACTCTTCTGCCATTGCCATTTGCAATGGTATTTGAAGACAGACAACTGGACAGAACTATCTGTATAGTTTAGTTTTCAAATTACCAGATAACTTCAAAGGGTAAAGTAGACTTGGAAAAAGTATTTTGAGTGGAAAAGGGGAATTCTATATGAGCTGAAAATATACATGACTGAGATGGTTGCAAGCCGTTGTCGGGAGGTAGCAGGAGAATGCTGGGGAGAACATGCCACTCCCAGCTATGAGAAGTAGAGTTCTGTGGAAGTTTAGTTGTTGCTTCTTGATTTTAGGAAACAAACTGCTAATATATTGTAATGAGATTATTAAATGTCAAATCATTCCTTTTTAGTTTTTATTTTTTGATGGATTCCTAAATACTCTCAAAACACTGTTTCTTACTGACTTCCTAAGGTAGGACCTAGGAAACAAGGAAATATCCATTGTTGTCTCTCCTCAGGCCAAGTGCTATTAAAATTATGATGTGTTTCACATCTACCAAAGTCGTGTATGAAGATGTACATTGTGGGCATTGAAATAGCTCTTTTCAAGCCGGGCAGTGGTGGCACACACACACACCTTTAATCCCAGCACTTGGGAAGAAGAGGCAGGCGAATTTCTGAGGTCAAGGCCAGCCTGGTCTACACAGTAAGTTCCAGGACAGCCAGGGCTATACAGAGAAACCCTGTCTCGATAAATCAAAAAGAAAGAAAAACAGAAAAGAAAAAAGAAATAGCTCTTTTCAGCTAGAAGCTACAGGGTACCCTATACATGAAAATGGGTACACTTTGGTATGCTGTTCTTCATAAGAACTGTACAGTGAGGAGAAACTCTGAAGTTACATGCCACAGTATGCTGACTTTCACGAATAGTGTTGAACGAAAACAGACATAAGGCTATATTGTTTCAGTGACATAAGATACATACAGCAAAATGTTTTTGCAGTATCATAAGACTAGAAAATAGTTATCTCAGAGGAAGAATGACTGGGGGAGGGAAGAGGAGGGAGACTTCTGGTGAGTTTCTGTTTTGGGGCTAAGTGCTGTTTGCATGGGTGTTTTTAGCATATAAGATTATGCACTTGACTAGAGCATTTTTCTCATGTACATTTTTCTTCCGTTAAAAAATTAAACACAGGGCTGGAGAGATGGCTCAGCAGTTTAAAGCATTGACTGCTCTTCCAGAAGTCCTGAGTTCAATTTCCAGCAACCACATGGTGGCTTACAACCATCTGTAATGGGATCCAGTGCCATCTTCTGGTGTGTCTGAAGACAGAATGTATATACAGTGTATGTATATACATTAAATAAATAAATAAATAAATAATAATATTTTTTAAATATTAAAGACAATTTATTTATGCTTAAGTAATCAACATGATATGACAAAAAAGTAGATGATTCAGAGAAAAATATAAGAACTCTTCTCATTTTTGACTAATTGTATCTAAATAACTGATTATTCTAGTCTTCCTAGTTTTAATAAAGCAAATTAGTTTTATTGTAAACAGTGAAGCAGGTACCATTGTTTGTATCTTCAATTCAAGGTAATTCAGTTGTTGCACACAAAAGAATATGCCTTCTTCTCAGCACCCCACAGAACTTTCTCAAAGATTGACCACATACTTGGACTCAAAACAAGTCTTAACTGATACAAGAAATTTGAAATAACACTCAGAATTCCTATTTAACCATCATGAATTTTGAAGCTGGTTATCAACAAAAGCAGAAATAACAGAAAGCTTACAAACTCATGGGAACTGAACAATTCATTACTGAATGAAATATGAAATTAAGAAAGAGATCAAACACTTCCTAGAATTAAATGAAAAATTAATATAAAAACATACCCAAAATTATGAGATACAATGAAGGGAGTTCTAAGCAGTGAGTTCATAACATTTAGTTGCCTACATTTTAAAAAATGGAGAGGTTTTATATTAATAACTTAACAACACACTTGAAAAATAACAAGAGAAGAAATAACATCCAAAGGGAGTAGATATCAAGAAACAATCAAACTTGGGGTTGAAATTAATAAAATAGAAACAACAACAAAAACAATACAAAGAGGTGCTGGCAAGATGGCTCAGCTGCCAAGAGCACTGACTGCTTTTCCAGAGGTTCTAAGTTCAATTCCCAGCAACCACATGGTGGTTCACAACCATCTGCAATGGAATCCAATAGCCTTTTCTGGTGTGTTTGAAGACAGATACAGTGTACTCATATAAAAATAAATAAATAAATCTTTAAAAAAATGAAAAGAATATTAAAAAAAAAATACAAAGAATCAACGAAATAAAGTTGGTTCTTTGACAAAACCTTAGACAAATTAACTAAGAAGCAGAGAGAAGATCCAAATTAACAAAATTAAGGATGAACCGGGGTTAACAGCAGACACTGAGGAAATCCAGAGAAAGGACGTACTTTAAAAACTGTACTCCTACAAACAACTAGAAATTTATCTAAAAGTTTCTCTTAGCAATGAGACTGACCTGGAGCTCAATTCTATACTTCCCAACCCTGCAAGTATCCTTTTTCCAGGGCCACTTTGATGGTTCCCTTTCTGCAGGATCTTCAAAAGCTAGTATGCCTCTTTTCCAGAGATGTACTTGTCATGGTAAAAAGACAATTTACATGACAGTAAGGAAGAAATAAAATGAGTCTTTGCTATCTACTTTCCAGAAATTAGGATGTTTAGATCTATTGTGTGTGACTAAGATTTGAACACCCACAGGAATCAAGGAGCTGGATCTAATCAATGTCTGAGGGTGGGAGTAACTGTGTGAATGCTTCAGGAACATCTATCTGCTGGCTTTTCACAGACTTTGGATGTTAGGAAACAGTAGCATTCAAGAGAAAGACTCTTCTTTTGGCATTGTTAATCTCAGGAGTCTTCCACAGCAAGTTCAAGATTTCCATAAAACTAGCAATTGCAGGGATGCAGGGGGTCACAGTTAATCCACGGATATCCTAGCAGTGCAGACACAGTGAAGTCTGTTGGTGATGTGGAAAGTCCTACTCTTCTCCCATGACCAGCTGTTGAGAGGTCAAACTTGGGAAACCCGTGAACTTCAAAATTATGGAAGACTTCAGACATCTAACATATCCTGATTGCTTACAAACACTCTCAATGTCCGTAACCCATTCCCTTGGTTATTCACTATTTCTTCAAATGTACTTCAGATAAGATAAGCAGATAGCGACTTTTTATTACGCCCTTCCTCTAGACCAGACAAGTGGAGGAAATGTCTCAGTTGTGTTTGAACTATGCTTGTATGTTGTGTTTCTTTCTTCAGACTCTGAAATTGCTACTCAGAAAAGCCAAATTGTGTCCTGAAAAACACAGCCAGGCAGAGTTACAACTCAATGCTAAGTCATGTGGTGTGAGATTCTGGGAAATATCCAACATATCTGCTTATGCTGATAATGCACATTGAAATTGATGTCGTAGCTTCAAAACACTTTCATGGAAATTAAATTTGCATCAGTCAATTGAAGGACTTCCTACAATTTAACATCTGTTTGGCTTAGACAAATTGCACTTTACTGTTAGTTCATTCTCTCTTTCAGGTATGGCTGTAATATCTGCAGAGTTCCAGGAAATCTACATATGTATGTATACATATATATTTCTGAGGATACTCAGAGTGCTTCCATGTTCCCCAGACATATTCTGGCTGCCACATATATCTTCCTGCTCTGTCACTCACAACTCCTTCTTGATCACCTCTCAGCACCCCACCTCATGAGAGCTACTGATGTGGTCAGATAGTATGGTCACAGCTCTTTTGTTCATTTATTTCTACTTCATTTTAAAATATGAATACAAGGCCTTCTTTTCATTCATTAATGCTTATTAACACACAGCATGATGCAGTGGCATTTCATGAGCTTTGCTATGAAGAAAAGGGAAAGCTAAAACAGCATATCATATATCGATAGTTCGGGAGTCCACGATCCTGCCCTGTGATTCTTCACTTCTCTCTCTAGCTCCTCTCCTGCCAGCAGAACAACAGCTCTCTTTCCTTTACAGGTATATGTTGTCTTTTTCTTCACAACGTGGATATTCAAAATAAGGGAAAATGATTGTCAAAACAATGGACAGTTTGAGAGTTGGCTTTGTAATTATTTCACTTTACACTATGAAAAGATAGAATGCCATTGTAAGAGTCATGGACATTCTCCATTTGATGCATCTACAGTCAGAACCCTCTTTCTATTCAGGGTTCCAGCAGGGTGAATAAGTAGGCATTCCTATATATGCATGACTGAAAAAGACTTACCAAAATCAACAGCCAAGAATAAATGTTGAAGAACCTACTCTCAAGAATAAATTCTAAATTCTACTTGAGAAGCAGATGCTTCCAACAACTCTCTAAAATAAGGCTCTTTTTCTTTCTCCCAACCTAAGATACACAAAGAGTAATACAGAATTTCATCTCTGAACAACAGGAAAGTGTCAGAATCTATCTAAAACATAATTTATTTTCCCACTATATTTCCTTTGCAATTTAGTTAGGCAATATTTAGTGGCCTCACTTTTAGCAATTTATTTGTTTTTATTTTATGTCTGTAATTGATTTGTCTGTATACATGTTTATACATCCTATTTGTGCCTAGTGTCCCCAGAGGTCAAAGAGGGTATTAGATCCCTTGGAATTGGAGACAGTTTTAAGTATCCAGTAGGTACTTGGAACCAAACATGGGTCTGCTGGAAGAACAGCAAGTGCTCTTGATTGTTGTATTATCTCTCCCGCTCCTTCCTTTATTGTTTTCGTTACATTTGTTTGTTTAGTATGTGTGTGTATATACATGTGTGTGTATGCCATGGCACACATATGGAAATCAGAGGACAATAGTATATAATTTTTTGAGATGATAATTACATGATTATATTTCTTTCCTCTTCTCATTTGCCCCTTCTGCTCTCATTCAAATTCATGGCCTCTTTTTCTTTAGATGTTATTGTTGTTGTTGTTGTTGTTTCTTCTTAAATACACAAATACAATCTGCTTAGTCCATATAAAGTATGTATATGTTTTCAAGACTCGTTATTTGAATTGGATAATCAATTGGTATACTCTTCCCTGGGGAAGGCTTTTTCTCCTGTTCTCAGCATTCCAGAGTTACATGTAGCTTGTTGTTTAGGGCTGAGGCCTTGTAAGCTTTTCCCACATCCATTTTAGTCTACTTATTGGTGTTCTTGTTCAGCTCATGTTTAGGCAGCCATGTTAAAGAGACTTCATGGATATAGCTTCTCACATTTCTAGGAGACACAATCTCCCAGCAATCTTCCTGATCCTCTGGCTCATACAATATACCCCTGCCCCTTTTGCCTGATTCCTGAACCTTAGGTACAGGAATTGTGTTGGAACTGGGCTCCACAGCTCTGTGTTTTGATTGCCTGTGGTTTTTGTAATCATCTCCATCTGTTGCAATGAGAAGTTTCCCTGATGAGAAGTGGTAACTACACATACTTGTGTGTATAATAACAAATGCTATGAACATAGTTTAGGGATTATGTTAGTTTTGCAAATCCAGGTATAAGTTCTACTCTAAGATACATGACTTCCATGTCCCTGGGTAGTTGGCTGGGTTTCCAGTACCTGGCATGACATTTTTTTCTTATTGACCAAGTCCTATATCCAATTAGAGAGCTATTCATTAGTACAAAGTTATACATGACACTACTACTCTCTTAGGGTAATTTTGAGATGCTGGTTATTGTGGTTCATAAACACAAAGACAACAATCCTACCTGAATAGGACTATTGGTTGCTTCCTAGTTTGGAAGCTTCAATGTCACTTTCTGGTTTCATAAAATCTAGTCCTCAGGATGGAAGCTTTTAGATCAGATCCATCTTGGGTCAGAAAATGCCTTTGAGGAATCAGTTTTCCCCTTCCACCATGTTGGAAGTTGAACTCGGGTACTCAGGCTTGACTGCAAGTACCTTTACCTGCAGAATCACTTGCTAGCACAAATGCCCCTATATTGATGTACTAGCTCTTGTACGCTTATGCAAATAGTAATATTTTACAGCCCCAATTACAGTGTGTGATTTCTTTCCCTTCATGGAGTATTGGTATGCAATACAATTCTTAAGGGCAAAGAGTACTGCACTCATCCTTCTATTCCCAGCACATAGTAAGTATTCACTTCTGCTGCTGCTGAGTTATTTAGCAAAAGAACAAAATTATTCTTCTCAGTGAGCATTTGTTTTCCAGGTTCCATCCCAATGCACTTGCAACTCAAAGGTGTAATTCAAAAAAGGAAGAAAGAAAGAAAGAAGAAAGAAAGAAGAAAGAAAGAAAGAAAGAAAGAAGCAAAGAATGAATCAAATTCAATGCTTCATAAAAAATACTTTGCTATAAAGGTAGAAACAAAACAACTACCTTCCCAGGATGGTGATAACATCTACCTAGATGTTCTTGAAGCAATGAAAAGTGTGTCATAATTGGAGAGACCTCTCAGAAAATAAATAAAACTCCAACTCTCCTAAGGAAGCCATAAGCACAGAGGGGAATGACGAAAGAGATCATTATCATCCTGGTATTTTTAGAAGTTCTTTGGTGACAGGTTGCACTTTTGAGAATCGGAAAACGATAAAAATAATCTTGTTATTCCACAAAGGAGGCTCTAAATATATCAGGCCAATTTTGAGTACTGGCTGAGAATGTTGAGAAAATATTTTAGGCGTTGGTAAAATGATAGGCTTTGGGGGCAGCCCTGCTGTATAAAAAATTTATCTTGAGGGAATGAGAAATGTTTGTAATGTGGGTGTCACAGAGAAGCAGCAGAATGTGGTTTCTGTGTTTTCTTTCTCAAAATTTCAAGAGAAGAGTCCATAAAGAAGAATTCTGTGAGATATTGATAACTAAAAATTGCCATTTAAGCCTTTAGTTGTACCCAAGAAGTTCTTTCACTCCCCTGTATGGTGACCATGCTATCCAGATCTGAAGAACCTCTTCTTAACTCCACTATAGACCACAGGATTCTGAAGGATTCTCTTATTTTTTCTATTAGTAGCTATTAAAATAAGTAACCCACATTTCTGTGGGCCTCAGGCTTTGGGTTTCAGGGAGAAATGATCATCTGTTTATTTGAGAAGTTTGTTTCTGCATATATTCAGCTACTAGAGTCTCTTAATTATTTAAGATTAGTCATAAGTTAAATTGAACAAAAATGTTGTCATAAATAGTTTGTTGTGTATCTATTCAAGGAATTTGGGCTAAGTTAATTGATCTAATTATGGGAAGAAGAATGAGGAAAACACCTGTGATTGACAGTTTGCTTTCCATTCAAAATAAAAGTCAAAGTAAAATGCATTCTTAGAGATTGATGATACTTGATATTTTCTTAGTAATTATTTTGGTTTCTTTTTATTTCTTGTTTTCTCTGACTGAATTTGAGTCTTTAATTCTGTTTATGTCTCATTTGAGTATTTTAAAAATGTGAATTAAAAATATAAATTCACATATCGAAGAAACTTTATGTACTTTTGGGGGAGGCATGAGGCGAGATTTCTAGCAATATTTTTTTATTTCACTGAATAATATGATTGGGATAAAGTGAACCTGTCTGAGACCAGTGAGATTTGACTATAAAACTGAAACAATAATAAACAATAATAAAGTATAAAATTGAGAGATAGGACGGGAGCTAAGAAAAAACATCCCAGATATACACAGCAGAACCACAAGACTATAGCCTGCCATTTGTATGAAAGGCATGGAGTGTAACCTCCACAAGAAGATTTGAGGACTTCTGGCTCATTCATTCTAATGTAGCCACGACATCAGTTTTCCTGTCATGGAGTCAACACAGTGCTTCACTGTATAGACCCTATCATCAAAGCCTCTTGAAAAGTACAAGTGTAATACTGAAGTAAAAATGAATCTAGTGCATAGCAAATGGTGCTGTCCACTCAATTTATCTCCTAAGTGTGACTTGGAGAGGATTGGGAAGAAAAATGAGACCTAAAGAGGCAATGCTACTCTCTCCCAACTAGAGGAAAGGCTATGGAACCTATACCTAGATGGATAACAAGGAGGAGGGAAGCTGAGGACACTTAAAATGGAAGAAAGAAGAAGATGGGGACCAACAAGACCAGGAAAAGGTTTTATGAGGTTGCAGTGTCCAGTTTGGCAAAGTCATTTGCAATAGGCAATATTTTCATCAGGAATTTGTATAAGCTTTTTCCAGTGCCCTGTGGAGTTTCTACAAGTCAAGAGTTTTATTACTGGGAAACAGTGTATTAAAAGTTCTTCAGCTCTATGCACCAAAACTGAACTCATTGTAGGTGGCCTGTGTGAGCCAGCACTCCCTGGAAAAACTTGTCTTTTTCTCGGGCTGGCCTAAAAGTGGCATCCCATTGAGAACACTCCTTCAGTTTTCCACTCCCAAGGCCATTTTACTGGAAGCATTCCCCTCCCTAAAGTAAGAATGAGAAATGCAAGAGTAACTTACCATGATGTGGAACTTGCAAAAGATGTCCAGAAAGAAGACAAATGTTGCTGTGGGCTCCAAATGGAAGGCTCCAGTGTCTTCCAGTTATATACAAAGTCATTGCTAATCGGCTGAGTAAGTCCTCTGTGTCTTTTAATGGGAGCTTTGTTAAGTTTGCTCAGACCACTGGTATTCATGAAGTGGAGAAGTTCCCAACCTCCATCAGATTCTCCAAAGTGCTAGCCTGTAACAGAGGGCAATAAATTTACAGACATCTCAGCTCTTCAGAACAATATCTTTCTCACTTTTCTCTAGGTATCCACACACCTTTGTGAAGGGGAATGTACTGAATAAGTCCATATGCGAAAATGCATTGTAGTAATCTAAAGCCCATGCCATTCAGGACAATTCATCTCCTCTGTATGATTCTGATGGTTGAAATAATTACTTAATAGAGATGTTGAGAAGATAAAATAAGGTCAAGAGTGAAACTTGACATTTATTAAAATAATGTTCAAAAGGTTCCCAGCGGCCTGAACTGATGGTTTCTGATCAGATAATAGCTTGGATAGATTCCAGACATCCTGGACGACAAGGTTCCTGGGTTCCAGTAGAGTGGGGTGAGCTTCAGGAGCAGGTTGTGTGGGTTTCAGACATGAATGGAGCTTTCAAAATCATCCTGCACAGACATAGCTTACATAAACTGAGAATTTGATTTTTAATAAAGAATTTTCAGTAGAAAATATGGGTTTAAAATAAAATATTTCTAATAAAAAGCAAATCTCTCACCCAATTTCCCCTCAAATCCAACAAAAGATGATGTGTTGATGAATTTAATTCAGTTTTATTTGTTATCTAGCATCTACCATTCAGTATTAACACAGGCATTTAGTTCATGGAACCTATTGCCCTAATATCCTCCCAGAGCAGTCATCACTATGGTTAGTGCCTTTATGGGATAATGTGTGTGTGTGTGTGTGTGTGTGTGAAAAACCCTATTTTGAAATTTATTGTTGGTTCTTAAAATTGTCCACACTTTGAAACACAAGGCTACTAGCATTCTGTCTTTCTCTTTATACTTCACCCTATTCATCACTGAAGTAGATCTCTTGAATCCTTCTATGAGCTCTCTATATCTTCCTTACATTTCCGTGTTCCCTGTTTCTGTCATTTAAATCTTATCTCTGTGTTTTTAAAGTCAATGACATAACATTCTTCTGTATGACCTTAAGTATCAAATGATTTATTTATAAATTGCATACAAGGACTTAAAATTAATAACTAGCATTTACCCAAGGTAGCTACTTACATACATGCAAGTCATGAGACAAATGGAAGAAAATGATTGTATTGTTTTTCTTAAATGGACTTTTGTTTTTTCATACATTTATAACTGCCTATGTTTTATGATAATTTTGCTATTGTCATTTGTTCAACAGTTTAAAACTGTGCATGCTATTTATTAAGGGATCCCTCTGCCAGGAATTCTCCATTCTTTTTTAATTTACCTTAGTTAACTTCTATATTTGTGCTGATTTTGTTACCCTTGAATTTGACTCTTAATTTTCTGTGCTAAATATCATGTTTCCTAAATGTTAACAGTTCTTTCTCTCGAATTAGTCGATGGACTGGGATACACTGTCCATTTCCCATAAACAGGGCTGCTCCAATGTGCATAGAACCTTAGACAAGCTTTAAAGTTTCTTTCTAAACAAATTATTTGATTAGAATAGTATTATAAGGCACTGGGCATGTCCTGTTGTGATCATCTGTGATCATGGCACTTAAGAAAAGGAGGTTTGAGTATAATAAATTTGAGGCAATAGGGTACATAGCAAAATCTGCTCTTGAAGAATAAATTATTTTTTTAAATTATAAATATGAAAGTATTATATAACTCATGCTCCCATATTGGGATATAGTAATCTGCTGAAAACAGCTTAAAATAATGACTAAAGATGAGATCATAATATTTATTATTTTGTGAGTATATAAAAATGCTTCATAGTGTTTGACTACAATCTTGATTGGTAACTACACTATTTTTTGCATAATTTTATGCTCCTATCACAAAAGAAAAAAATGTTATGTCTATAATAGCAAGTTCTTGGGAACATGTGGTTACTGAAGACAGACACATATCTATGTGTCTATACTATTTTTGTAATACCTCTTATTAGATTCTACTTGTATAGTCCATCTTGACTATATATCAACATTTAGTGAGTTCTTCAGATGTTGTGGGTTTGCTTCACTCACGATAGCCACACATTTAAGTCCTAGTCAGACCTTGCAGGAAAATATAAGCAAAAATTTATGTTCTGATTATATAATATTTACCACTTAGAATTTTACAGCATGAAGTAAGTAACATGTATCACAAACATAACTTCCATAACTTTCTTAAATAGTTACTATGTTCCCAGGGAAAAGTTTTTTTAATATTAACTGGACTCTTCCCTCCATTCACTGTCATCAGTAGAAAGGACTTTAGTGGGAATGAGAAGAGTAGCCATACTGGTACAAGTAATGTCTCACACTAGGCAGAGCTTTGGCTAATCTGGGAATATATGACATCAGCACATCCATGGAGGCAGACAGGAGATATCAGAGGGAAGAACTCACTGCTGTTGCAGAGGAAAGATGTTGAACACCTGGGAAAAAAATGACACAACTACCACAAAGACTGCCTATGTGGTAGCTACCCTTGGGACTGGAGGAGGAGTTGAATGAATAAGGAATGTTGTCTCCTCATCTGCCTTTGGGTTCTGCACTTGGCTGTTGGAGATCAGAGGTAATATGACAAAATAAAGCTGGAAGTGAACTGACTTATGAGCCCAAGCAAGGTCAGCTGTAGACTTGTATGTGATATATGTGTGTGTGGCAGTTTGAACGAGAATGTTAGCATAGATTCAGATGTTTAGTCCCTGTTTGGTGGATCTATTTGGGAAAGATTAGAAGGTGTGTCCTGTTTAGAGGAGGCATGTCACTTGGGGTAGGCTTTGAGTTTTCAAAGACCTGTCTCTCTCTCTCTCTCTCTCTCTCTCCTCTCTCTCTCTCTCTCTCTCTCTCTCTCTGTCTCTCTCTCTCTCTCCTTCCTTATGTGTTTGTATGCCTCCAAGTAATGTAGATATGATGCAATCTGTTAGCTACTGTGCCTTCCTGCCTTCCTGCCTACTGCCACCACAACCCCCACCATGATTATCACAAACTCACTTTCTGAAACTGTAAGCAAGCCACCAATTAAATGCTTTAATGCTTTCTTTTATAAAACAAAACGTTTTTAAATGCACTTCTAGCATGATGTGACACCCTCTGCTGTACTCATGAGAGGCCAAATCAACTGCCTACCTACTTAGAATTTGAATCTCTAAAATTATGAATGAAAGAAATCTTTTACCTTACAAATTATGCTCCCTTGGGTATCGTGTTGTAGTTGTGCAGAGCTGACTGACAGAGAGGGCTCACTGAAATTCAACATGCCCCTGGCAGCCTGGCAGCCAGTCTCTGTGGTTCTGTGAAAGAAATATAGCATTCATTAGTAGGAACCCTCCTGGAACCAGGGCCTGACCAAAGATCTAAAGATAACACTGTGGGATGAGTCCTCAAATCCCTGAGGATATCTGGTCAACCCTGAGCATAGTAGAGGAGGGAGGGAGGGTAGGTCTAGTTTAACTGATGGTTGTTAGTACTCTGTCTAAACTCAACCTCCAGTTACCTGGCAACGGCCAGGTATGCTCTCCCCACAGTTACCTGGCCTTTGCCCACTATAAAAGGCTGTTGTAGTTGTGCAGAGCTGACTGACAGAGAGGGTTCACTGAAATTCAACATGCCCCTGGCAGCCTGGCAGCCAGTCTCTGTGGTTCTGTGAAAGAAATATAGCATTCATTAGTAGGAACCCTCCTGGAACCAGGGCCTGACCAAAGATCTAAAGATAACACTGTGGGATGAGTCCTCAAATCCCTGAGGATATCTGGGGCTGTCTCGCCCCTCCTCTCTCTCTTGCTCTCTTACTCTCTTGCTCTCTTGCTGCTGAGATTCCTGTGCCTGCAGGCTTCCCTTCCACCTCTCTCCATGTACGTGGTCAAGGCCGGCCTCCACTTCTCTCTGCTCTCTCTCTCTCTCTGTCTCTCTCTCTCTCTTTCTCTCTCTCTCTTTCTCTCTCTGCCTCTACTACCCTCCTGGCTCCACTCCCCATGCCCTGAATAAACTCTATCCTATGCTATACCGTCGTGTGGCTGGTCCCTCAGGGGGAAGAGATGCCTCAACATGGGCCTGCTGAGACATCCCCTTCCACCATCATTCCTCCATTGGTTTCCATCCTTACAATGGTGAGAGTTCTAATGTTCGTCAAAGTTCTTGTTTTATATAATACTACTTTAAATTTCTCTTTCTATTAACAGTTCTCAATATCTTGTCTTTATTTCTGATTACTGGTATTTTATGATGATAAGTCTAAAGGTATGTACATGTGGATGTATGTACAGAAACTTAGCAGTTAATTCTTTTCAGCATTTAGCTGGCTTCTTAATTTCAAGACTCATGTCCTTTGACTCTGAAAAGAAATCCCTTGTGATATTTCTCTGATTATTTCTTCCTCCTCCTTGTTCTTTCTTTCAGTCTTGTTAATCAGATGGAGTTCCTTGTGTATCTTATCTTTCTCTTTCATATCTCACATCTCCTTTCCTTTATTCTATTATTTAATGTTCCTATACCTACTACATATTTGAATTTCAGGATCATGTTTTTTTGTTGTTTTATTCTATTTTCAATTTTACACTGTTTTCCTCTCAAACTCTAATAAAATTATCTTTGGTTTCCAAAACAATAAGTTACAGATCAATAGAGAAAGACATTCATTGTTGATCTCTGATTTCTACATGTGGGCAAATGCACACACTAAGCACACAATCTTCATGAACACATAAACACATACAAACACACTCATGCCTACATACACTCACATACACAGAGAAGCAGGAATCCAGCCCAGGAGAGGCGCTGTGGCTTTGAGCTCCTCTTGACAATGAGGTTCCCACTTGCTGAGTACTTCCTGCAGTGAAAATGTTGAACCCATCCCTGCCTGGCCTGAGGGGATTCGATGAGTCCTTAGGGAAGGGGATGAAAGAATGAAGGGACAAGAGACACAAAGGAGGAGAGCAAGTCTAGGGTTCTGATCAAGCTCTCTACCTTTAATTTCAGGCGGCAGGTTATAAAGATACAGCAAAACAGGGAAGTTTAGGCAAGGGTCATTGCTTAGGACTATCCCACTATTGAATCCTCATTGTCCAAGACCATCCCACTGTCAAATCCCTGGGACCTGAGACTCTTGACCGTCCTTTCTTAACCTTTTGTACTGACTAGGCTTTCCAGAACAGCAGATAATTTCCTGGGTTTGGCTCCCGGCACAACCCCAGCAGCCAAGCCTCCAACCCCAAGAACCTGCTGGTCTTCTTTGATGTAGACTTTGGTGGGGAGGGAGCTGGCTGAATTATTTTAGAATTGTTTGCATATACAATTGTTTCTTAAAACTGCAGAAAATTTTTGTACACTGTATACAGGAGGGAAAGGTACTGAATCCAGAACTGGGAAACCTCTCCATTTTAAAGAATGCTCTTTCCATAAAGAAATTTATGATTTAGGATGGGGACTTCTCAAATCAGAAAGGGACAGGTGAAGAAAGTATTTTTGGTGAAAAATTTCAAGATAAAAATTTTCATTATAAGCATGATCAGAAGGGTTTGCTGAGCATGGCAAATGCAGACCCCAGTACAAATGGTTCTCAGTTCTTTATCACAACAGTTCCAACTCCTCATTTGGATGGGAAACATGTGGTATTTGGTCAAGTAATAAAAGGACTAGGTGTGGCAAAGATGCTTGAAAATGTAGAAGTGAACAGAGAAAAACCTGCCAAACTCTGTGTTATTGCAGAATGTGGAGAATTGAAAGAAAGGGATGACTGGGGAATATTCCTCGAAGATGGCTCTGGTGAGAGTCATGCAGGTTTCCCTGGGGATGCAGATATGGATTTAAAATATGTGAATAAAATGTTATTAATATCTGAAGACTTAAAAAAAATTGGAAATACTTTTTTCAAGTCCACTGGTATGTGGCTATAAAAAAATTGCAAAGGTTTTAAGGTACATGGATAGTCCAAAGGCTGTTATTGAGAAAGCAGATATACCAGACTGCAACCTGTAACCTTAAGTGGTGTGCTGACTATTGATGCTGTAAATTGAAGATGTCAAATTGGCAGGGGGCAATTGACAACTGTTTGGAGGTTCTTGAAATGGACCTTTTAAATACCAAAGCACTATACCGCTAGGATGGCAAGGATTAAAACAGTATGATCAAGCAGTGGCTGATCTTAAGAAGGTGCAGGAGATAGCCTCAGGAGATAAAGCTATCTGGGCAGAACTTCTTAAAGTCAAACAAATGATAAAGACACACAAAGATAA
This sequence comes from Mastomys natalensis, assembly GCA_021653895.1. Classification (NCBI taxonomy): domain Eukaryota; kingdom Metazoa; phylum Chordata; class Mammalia; order Rodentia; family Muridae; genus Mastomys; species Mastomys natalensis. The sequence continues at coordinate 441,654 of JAJTUV010000968.1, forward strand.
AGAAAAGGAAATGTGTGCAAAAAAAAAAAAAGATTGCTTGCTTAATAAGGATCAAACTTTCTTTAAATATTGTACATTGATTATATAAGAGATAATGTAAGTTACTGTCTACATAATCCCTGATGTGTTTCCCTTGATTATCTGTCATTATTTACATAGAAGTGCTGATACAGGTTCCTTCTTAATAAAGTGTTATGAAATAAAAAAAATCTAGCCCCATTACCCTCTAATCTACTGTCCTTTCCACATAACTCATCTCCTCTGCTTCAGGATGCTGCTGTTCCAGTGGACACATTGCTATTTGCTGAGACTCTGGCAGACATCTGCAGGTTTGCATCAGACCAGCTACCAAAAGATATCCACACTTACTAGCCTAGCCTACAACTGGGAAGCTTACCCATCCCCCAATGGCCAGAGGAACCGTCCACATGGTCCCAGGAAAGATTTCTTGAGCTCAGAGCTAACCCTGTAACCCTGTGCTTTCCTGACCCTGTTTCTAGGACTGCTCCTTAGGGTGAGACACTTCCCCTCTCCTGGCTGAGTACCCCAGGCCAGGCCTGGACAGACTGTTCTCTCTGCCTCAGGAGCACCGGCTCCAGCTCTAGTCCCCAGGGTGTCTCCCAGGGGTCAGCCTTTCTCGAGCTTCTCCGCCTCCTCCTCCGTCATCTGCGGGCCCCCTGGACCCACTTAGTTCTGTCGATTTGCCTGGAAAGCAGCAGGGGTCTGGACCCTGCTTGCTCCCTCCCCCTTCACATCCTCTGCGGCTGGTCTGCTGGTTTGCCTGAAGCAGCGGGTTCAGCACTCTGCTTACTCCCTTCCCCTCTTTGTTTCTTAGCTCTACTTTTTCTTTTTTAATTAAACCAAAATGGAGGAATGTTAGTATCCTGTCTAAACTCCACCTCCACAGCTATCTGGCAACAGCCAGGTATGCTCCTCCCCACAGTTACCTGGCAACAGCCAGGTAGGTCTGCCCACTATAAAAGGGGCTGTCTGCCCCCTCCTCTTTCTCTTACTCACTTACCCTCTTGCTCCCTTGATCTCTTGCCTGTAGCTTCTCTTTGCCCCTCCCCCTTCCCTTCCCCCTCTCTCCTCGTGGTCATGGCCTCTACTTCTTCTACCTCTCTCTCTCTCTCTCTCTCTCTCTCTCTCTCTCCCTCTCTCTCTCTGCCTCTACTACCCTTCTGGCTCCCCTCCTCATGCCCTGAATAAACTCTATTCAATGCTCTACTCAATGCTCTATTCAATGCTCTGTGGCTGGTCCCTCATGGGGAAGAGATGCCTCGGCATGGGCCTGCTGAGATATCTATTATTCCATCATTGGTTTCCATCCTTTCACCATTCCCATCAGGATTTCCTTTCTTTAGAACAAAAACCACCTAAATACTGAGGTTTTGTTGTTTTGTTTTTCAATTACTGATTCTAACAACTGTAGTTTGGAGAATAAGTGCTTTAAGAAAATTTCTCAATTAAAATAGAAAACTACAATATTAATAAATAATATTTTAAAACTCAGGATTGGAGGTATCTCCTTTGCAACGAATAGCTAGACAAGTGATTCCACTCATTTATTCACTTTTTTAAATCTGTTTTCCCTAGGAGTGTGCATGTGTTCTTATGTGTCTGCACACTTGTATTTCTCTCTACCTGTGTGTTGTTGGGGAATGTGACACCTGAGCAGTTCTAGGCTCACTGAATGAGTTTGCTCTAAAAGAAATAGACTGACCCTGGAAAGTCTACACAGTACCTCCTGTAAACCTACACACACATCCAATGTTACTAACTTCCATCCTTTGCATCAACAGAACACTCAGAAGTGTCTTCTAACACTTTGACAATGGGAACTTGACCCAAGTACCCTTGTCCTAGCTGGGCTGACAGCACTGGCAGCCTGATGCCAACTGTCCATCAAAAACAAAACAAAACAAAAACCTCTCAGGAGGTTTTCAAACCATATAAGCATGTCAGGCTGGTGCGAGGAGCCACAGCTCTTTTTTAAAAAAGAAAACAGTCCATATTCGTTGTCTACATCTCAGCTTCTCAGTCCATCGCTTTCCTCCAAAACACTAGATTGACATTTCACACTGCATCAAGACACCATGCCAGAGTCCACTGCTGGACCCTGGAGCCTGGAGTCTGCAGGCTCCATTCCTCTGACATCACCTGCTTCCATTGTTTTGCTGATAAAGAACACTCTGGGAGACTGGAAAGCAGAGAAGAGTGAGAACAGGCTTCTGTTTCCTATTTGCTTGTTGTGGGTGTTAGCATGACTCAGTAACAATTCTGCATGTCAATCTCTCACTTCCTGCACCACCCCCAACCCGGAACTGCCCTCAGGTTCTCGCAGAGGTTCCACCTTGTTCTTTTGAGTCATCTTCCAAGCTTCTGGGCAGCAACAGCTCCACTTACGCAGTTTTCCTCCCAGACTTTCAGCCCCCTAGGGCCCTTTCTCTGAGCTACAGGTATGAAGATAAGGTAAGAGGCACCCAGCACTCAGGTGGAGCCTCTCCTCTTTGCTTCCTGGCCCCCAGGGAGGGAATTATTTCTGCAACTGCATTCTCTGTACTTCTCTATCCTTCCTTTTTTAGTTCTCCAAATCCTGTTTTCCCAACTCCTATATCAAAGTTTCCCTGTGAACTCTGCTGTGCTCCAGACTGTGATAGTTTAATCACCAAACATTTGCGTATCGCCCAACCTAGTGATTGTCATCCCTATTTCTCATTCCAGAGCCTTCCTCTGCCTCATTTTACATTTCTGACTACTCTCTCATTCATTCATGACTCTGTTGTTTCTTGTTTCCCCAGCTATCCTCCAGCTATCCCAGTGCTGACCTCTTCTTTCAGCCATCCATTAAATCTAGGCTTTTCCCGAACTGTCTTCCTGACATTCTTGCCTTTTACTCTGTCTTTGCCGGTCAGTCAGCTTTAGTTGCTTCCTGAGAATTCTAGCTCTCAAATTTTCAGACTGATCTTCAGAACTCACACTTTTCTGACAGTGGCAAGAAGGATATTTCTATCACGATGTTCCTTAGGCTTTCCACTCTCAATAGCTCCCAAATAAATCTTACCTTCCTTGTTCACTGTTCCCTCCTGTGCTTACCATCTGCCTCATTGCCCAAGGCAAAACAATGAGATTCCTTTGGACATCTTGCCCTGTGCCACCAAGTTCTAAATCCTGTGTCCTACCCATACGTAGTTCATACAAGAGAATTCCCACTTATCAAAGGTCTTGATATGTTCCAAAGGTAGTACTAAAGGCTCTTTGGCTCAACTCATTTAGTCCATTTAGTCCTTAGCAATAACTAAGAGGAGGATCCTATCTTCTCTTTTATGAATAAATCAACATTTGAAGTGTTACCTGGCATGCCTAGTTATATCCATAATGACTCACAGAGCTGGGATTTGGATCCAGGGTGGCAGAACACAACCTTTTGATTGACAGATTCTTAAACACCATGGTTGCTTGTGTTACATGCTAAAGATCTAAGCCTACGGGACGAACTCCTCCAGAGATACTCACAGACAGGACTCAATGAAATTCTCATAAGGTCTATTGAAGAATTAATAAATTGATAGTGGCCCGTGCACCGGGGCCCCTCTGCCCGCAGGTGAGAAGGAACCCCGAATTGAGGCAAAGGGTGGTTTATAGACAGAGTTCACAAAGACAGTTAATTGCTTCTTGGGCAATATTTAAAAAAGATTTCAAACATTTGTTCCCAAGCCTAGTTTCCTTTCCTAGGCTCAGTTCCTAAGTAACTCAAATTTACACCTTTATCTTTATACGGGGGGATGGGGGGGGGGGGGGGGGGGGTGGGCGTGGGGTGGGGGGGGATTCTCAAGTGGCTTCTGTTTATCCAGGTGTATTGTTTTAAGGCTTATCTCCCTTATCTTGGGCCCTTTCCTCTGGAATGTTTGTTGGAGCCTTCCTGGGATGTGTGTGTGTGGGGGGGGGGCGCTAATATTTGAGTGTAAATTGAAATTCTAAGCCTAAATCCTTCATGCTGCGACCTGAAATTACAGTCTTACATTAATTTTAAGTTTATGCTGAGATTTGAAATTGCATTCTTACACTTGTTTCTAGATTGCCTAAATCCACTTGAAGATATCTACTGAGTGTTGCTGTCCTTCAAATCCTCAGTCATGTACCTTCTGCACTCAGCACAAGGCATGTTTATTACCATCATCACTTTACCTGCTATCCCCGTCGTTATGCCCAGATCTTGGTTTTCCCAGAAGAGCTCAAAGAATTGCTGATCCGATGTAGTGAGACAAAAGAGTCATTAATATATGAACCTGGTTCAAATTGCAATCCGTTCTCATGTGCAGGCAGGATTGCCATCATGTATCTAGGGGCTTGGAATTTTTATACACAGGTAGATTCTGGGGCTTCAGGGCTACATGACAGGGAAGGTGATAAGGGAAGTCGTCTCTCAGACACAAAACTGTTTGTTTAGGCAGGAGGCTGGATTGCACAACTAGAGAGGAAGCTCTTTTGGCCTTTATGGTCCTATCAGGGACTAGTGTTTTTACAACTGGCCAGAACTGTCTGGGAATGCTTAATTGCCCCATAGTATTGCGCTTATCTCTCCAGGGATGTTTGGTCTTCTGCTTTTCCTACCTGCACTGGGAAGTGCTTAGCCACCCACCAGAAGAGGGTGCCAGCCTCAGCGACAAGGGCTGGGAGTTGTTGCTGTTTATCTGTTCTCAATCTGGCATTTTTCAGGAGGAGGGGTTTCATTAGGGAGTGCCACTATGAAATGGGAACAGCCATATTTCTTCACCAGGCTGTGCCTCCTCTGAAAGGTCAGGAGGCTGGAAAGAACAAGGGGGTGAGGGGAAGCTTATGCAAATGGCGAGCGAATGCTGAGGCAGGGAATGCTAAGGGGAGGGGAAGCTGCTTCTTGAGTGGTGAGAGTGTAGAGACTGGCTGCCCAGCCTCTTCACGGTCACCTAGTTCAGACAGCTTGAGTATACTTTCTGAAGTCAGAATCAGCTATTCCCACATAAAGTCCACCTCGCTGGCCAGGCCCGATACAGTTGGCCTTTGATGACCATTCATGCTTTACTTCTCAGGTTGTCCTCCTCTGAACTACTTCACACCTTCATGTGCTGCAGGAAACTGTGCAGTCACTGAAACCCTGGCTGATTTCCCTTACTTGATCTTCCAGTCTGAGTTGCTTTCGAGACAGTCTGGTACGGCTGTCTGCTTCTGCCTGTGAAATTAGCGTAACTCAACCCCATCCCACCCTTCTAATGCTTGTCTTTTCCTTGTTCTGGCCTTATCTTGGGTATCACCTTCTCCTGCTCTGAAGAAATTTTTCATACCCTTGCCTACCTCCTTCCCATGGCAGAAGTCCTTCTCTTTGTTCATACACAGATCACACATCACAAATGTTCTTTTCTAGCATGTCTTCCTCCATGAGCAGTGGGCATCTCAAGAATAGTAGGGATTCATTTTCTTCTTTGATTTTACCCCCAGCATCAAGCACAGGGACTGGAACATAGTAAATATTTGGTTCTTAGTACTCTCTGTCTGTTGGAGTCCAGTGGTCAGAGCCTGGTGTAGGGTATTTTGTTGGCCACATATGTAACAGCTCAGGAATAAATACTTCCTAAAGACAATCACATGACAGAATTACCTGTGTCAGGGTAGGAGAAAAACACCACCAACAAAAACTTTGCAAAACATTGTGACCTGCAACTCTGGCCGCAAAGACCTTATCAAAATGCAGAGGGAAGAAAGAGAAACCAGCCTTTCACCCAAGGCTGAGTACTAATCAGCTCCCTCTGTTTTGTCTTTTAAGATAATAGAATCACACAGCTGCAATTGTCTGGCTTCTTTGTGCGTGCTTGTTCTTTACTTCATTATGCACAAAATTTACAAGTTGTTTTCTGCTTCCCTTCCATTGCAAATAGTTGATTTGACATTTTAGCGGAGGTACACACTAATTATCAGCTTCCTATACAGAAAATATTAATTTAGAAACCAGTGTGAGGCACAAACAGTAGCCTATACCTATAACAGAATGAGGCACTGCAAGTCTTTGGAGGAGAGAGATTTGGATGGGGAGATTGGAATCTGTTCTGAGGCTTTTTGTTAGTGGCTTGTAACCTCTGTCTCTTCTGGTGGTTGCTGGACAGAATGGGATGCCCAGCATGGTTTATACAGAAGAGGAAGAGAATTCAAATTAAGGAAGGAATATGGTTGTGAGCAGCAGAATGATTAGCATTCTATGCTAAGCCAGCTGCTGGAGTCTTCTCTTGTAGGACGAGCACAAATGGTGTGGCATTTTTCATCGTCACACCTTGTGGTTAATGAGGAAAGAGACATCCTGGAAGCCTGGTACATCTATTGGGTTTCTTCCTTCTAAAAACATGGGTCTGCCACTGGGTCTGAGGATAAGGACAGGGGGAGATGAGAGCGTTCTAGCTCCTTCCACATACCTGCTGGAAGATGTGAACCAACCTACCCATTCTGACCCTCTGCTTGTTCATCTCTGTAATGTGGATAATAATTCCTACTTCCCAGCAGGGCTCAGTGATAAAGGATTAAAGGGACAAAAGCAAAGCTTCGGGAAGAAGCACAAACAAAGGAAGCTTTTGTTTGTACTTTTCTTTGTTTGTACTTTTCTTAGCCCCAAAGGAGGAGCTGCAGTGCCCCAAATTTCTTAGCAGAAAGGTCTGTGTGTCTGGCTTTTGAGAAGCTCCTCAGCTGTGGAAAATCCCTGTAGAGGATTCCTAATAATGTTCTAGGGGATACTCAAGTGATTAGTTAATATTTCATAAGATCTGAACTAATGCTCAGCTATAGGTCATGTTTGTTCATGGTCTTATTCTTATTCTTGGCTCTTGGTCTAATCTTTTAACCAGGAAAGTTCTCCGTATTGGAGGGAGGTGATATGGAATGGAGGTTTTGATTTGGTCCAGGTCACCCAGCTAGGAAGACACAAAGTCAGGTGTAGAATACACCAGTTGGCAAGCAACATTTCAGAGGTCTACATCCCACAAAGCTATCTGAAAAATTTTGTTCTTAAAATATTTAAATAAATAAAAATATCCAATAACAAAATTTAAAAAATTAAGAAAAGATACTATGACAACTTCCATAAAAATGTCATTTATTTTAGCGTGCCATGGACTAGGTAACTTAACAATGAAAAAAAAAAAAAACCTGATTTTTCACAGTTCTGGAGGATAGGAAGTCCAAGACCAATTTCTGGTGGATATAGTGTCTGCTATGGGCCACTTGTTTTCTGATGACAAAGGATTGGAGGGAAAGAGAGACATCTTTTATGAGAGAGAGGTATCTTTTATGAGAGTGCTAAGCTCACTCAGGGTATCTCTACTGCCCTGGCCAGCGGGGGATTCAACAAGACCCTAGGGAAAGGGTGAAAGAATGAAGGGACAAGAGACACAAAGAATTTGAGCAAGTCTGGAGTTCTGATCAAGCTCTGAAACTTTAATTTCAGGGGCAGATTATAAAGACACAGCAAAATGGGAAGTTTGGGTGAGGATCATTGTTTAGGGCTATCCCACTATTGAGTCCTCATTGTCTAAGACCAGTCCACTGTCATATCCTTATTGCCCTAGACCACCCCATTGTCATAACCGGCTCCCAGGAAATGCCAGACGTTCTTTAAGTTCCTAGGACCTGAGACCTGGAACGTCCTTTCTTAACCTTGTACTGACTAGGCTTTCTAGAACAGCAGGTAATTTCCTAGGTTTGGCTCCCGGCTCTCTACATTCATAATCTACTTACCTCACAAAGGTCTCATCTTCAAATCTCATAAGTAGGAATGAGACTTTGACCTAGGAATTTGAGATCACACAAAGAAAAAGTTTATTACATAGTGCAATTACTTCAAAAGGTGAGCAACAGTTTTTACAGAAGACACCTATGAAATTATGTAATTATAGTTCTCCATTCAAATAAAAACAATCCCATCTTTGCAATTACTGTTGTCTCTGAGAAGCTAAGAGAGCATTAGCACATGGCAGAATTTTAGAGCTATTAAGAATTCAAGTACAAAGGCAACAAATTGGGTGCAACTCAAAGACATCTCTATATTTAACTTCCTATGAATAAAACTATTAAGTCTCACTGCTGCTTGAGACCATTAAGTCTTTTTCTATTATCCTAGAGATATTATTGTTTAGATCACTTCTAAAATTTATGCAAAAGAAGGAGAGCAAATGTAGCAAATCAAACAATCCTTCCTCCAGACATGAGTTTCCCCTCAAGGCTCTTCCAAGTGTTCACTGACTATGAGAAATATATGGCCTTTCTGTAATAGGGCACACAGTGAACCTCTGAGAGCCAATACTCAGTAGGGGTAAGCTGCGTATTAAGTCTCTATCTATGAAGATGTGGAGGCAAGTTCACAATCAAACTAAGAGGCAAAGGAGTGCACATATGGTAGCACAATTGTAGCTTTTGTGATGGAAAAGTTTATGGATCTTCTACCTATGGATCAAAGAAGGCTTGGAGAGGAAAAATAGCTTGTTCCAAAGTTCACAACAGTCATGAACACAGATCTAGAATAATGTCTTTGAAATCCACAGCTCCTGAATGCTAGATGCCTCATTGCTTACTGCCCCTGGGTAACCACATTTCCAGAAAACCAAAACAGTGTTTTCTTGCTGTAGTCAGTTCTGTCTAGGTCACTTCCCCTGAGATCCAGGCCCAGAGATCTTGCACTGAGGGAAAGCAGCATCACCTAAGAGAGGCTCATGCCCTCATCAGTGCATCTGCTGAAGTGACCCTTTCAAGGGCAAGAAATCCTGAGCACCCTAAAGGTATACAAGGTCATCACTTCCCAAAATGGTCTTCTAGAGCAAAATATGACATTTTCCTCCCAGAAATGGTAAAAATAACTAGCAGGTCTAAGTGTTGGCTTAAATGTTAGGTGTCAAAGAAAGGAAACACAGCAAGATTCCAAGGAGTGCTGCTGGGGTCACTCCATTTCCAGTTAGTCTCAGGATAATAAACTATGTAGGCAAATCAGCATAAAATCTCTGAAGCCTTGGGGATTTAGGACACTAGAGAATAAAAATGTAAAAACACTAAAAATCCTCCAGTAAAATATATGTTCAAATTTGTTTTAGCTCTACCCCTTCCCTCTTTGTAAAACTAGTAACATCCTTAGGAGCCTATTTGGGAACCTTTCTTCAGAGCCTAATAATGTTTATGAATATAAATGTCTATTCAAGATACTTGGTTGGTAGATTTTTTTTCTTGTGGCCAACTATTGTAAGACAATTCGTTCCTAAAAATTGCTTTTCTTGACAGAAAGTTTACACACATCCTCTCACTGCAGTCGCATCCATTATCTGAGACTAAAACAGAAAATTCGATGTATTATGATGCAAATAGAAAGGTCAGTCCATGACCAGAGGACTGGGACCTGTCAGAGAACCGGACATGTTCCTTTGCTGATCATTCTGAGTCATTTCACCAGGCACAGTTACTTCCTAACTTCTAGAAAAAGAGGTGATAATGCCCTTGCCATTTTCTAGGCAAAGAAGACAAGGAATGCAGGAATGACCCCTGAATCTGCAGGAATAACTGACTAGTGGAAGTGAGATGCAGTCCTGTCCTCACAGAATGTCCACAGGTGAAGGGTCCTGGGCTCTCTGGATCTTCTCTTTGTTTGCTGCTGCTGCTGCTCCAATAACCATTAGGTACATGATATCCACTCTGTAGTGAGCAATTCTAATGTGTGTGTGTGTGTGTGTGTGTGTGTGTGTGTGTGTGTGTGTGTGTGTTATTACTTTCTGCCCCTCACGTCTGCTCTCTATACCGCATTTAGAATGCATTTACATTTATATCCCCCTCTTTGAGCCCACCAAAATGGCAGTATTATCCTGGTGAGGTATAATCCCTAGTAAGTCAGAGAATAGAAAAAGAACCATATGTGTGTGAGAGAGCTTGTCATACTGTACTACATTTAGTCAAAAGTCTGGCAAGTAGCCACTGCACACATTCAACAAGCTTGGGAATATCCACTGTATTTATTTAGCAGGCTACAGAGTGTCTACTGCATTCATTAAACAGAAGAGAGTGTCCACTACATTCTTTCAATAGGCTAGAAAGTATCCACTGAATGGATTCAACGGACTAGGGAGTAGCATCTGAACTCATTTAACAGGCCAGGGAGTGTCCATTGTGTTTTGAGAAGGAACTTATACAAAAAACCCATGCCCTGTCACATAGTGTGCAGTCTGTGCTGTGACAGCGACTGGTGAAATGTGAGATCTATGCTGAAGGACATCCATGATTTTAGCAGAACATAAAGATACAGGTCCTAAACTTAATCTGAGAAAGAGTCCCACAACAAAATACTTGTTAATCAATTAATGTGCATTGCCAATAAAAATCACACACACACACACACACACACACAGAGAGAAGACAAACAACATACTTTAGTATTTGTATACATGATAGAACAGCTAAGTGGAACAAACTAACCTGTATGTCACCTACATACCATTTCCTGTGGTAAGAACATTTAAAATCACTCTGTCCCTTGTTTTTTACATTTAGGTTTTAAAATGTAGGTTTTATTTTAAAGTAGAGATCACAATTAAGACACAGTATAAGTCCAATTAAAAAATATATCTAATCTCATCACAAACAGGGCCAGGTAACCAAGTGGTAAACGTGATTAGCTTTGGCATTCAGAGGAATTTTGCATAGTGTTTTGCCATTGCTGTAAGGCTAAGTCTTACTATGTATGCCAGGCTGGCTTCCAGCTTGCAGTCCTTCTGCCTACTGAAAGTACTGGGTTTTGAGATGTGTGCCACCACACCTGGCTAGGATTAGATATGTGTTCTATCACACCTGGCTGGGATTAGATATGTGTGCCATCACACCTGGTTTACATTCTCCATTGTGTTTTTCAGAGTCTTCCATATTCTCTATAGAGAGGATATAGGGCTTTGACACCAGAAGAGACTGTTAAAAGTTACAATATTGTTCCCAGGAAGCAGTAAGATATTTATGTTTTTGAAACCCTTTCCCTATCATCTTATGAAGATGGCTATCAGTCTATCTAAAGTGCAGTGAATGCAATGATTAAGCAACCTGTTTGTGAGTAGAGATGACAGATTAATTGCAACAATGTGCTTAGTTAGCAAACTTGAAGAGTGTATTTGCTTGCCTGGATTTTGCCAATAGAAGTGTATAAATGTGCAAGGAGATGCAGGCTCTGAGTAGTTACCTTCTCTCTGTCTTTTTGTGTCTCTTTTCTGTCTCTGTTTCTGTCTAGTGTTCGTCTTCTCTCCCTTCCCCTGCCCCTCCCTCCCTCCCATGTGCATGTATGTGTGTGTGTGTGTGCCTATGTGTCTGTATGTCCACTGAAATTCCATGTGTGTCTATGGTACCACAGCTTGAACCCAGGACAAGTGCTCTGTCACTGAGTCCCATACCAACTAACTCTATTGTTTCTCTTTTTTAATTAATCCTGTGCTCTAATTATTTAACTCACTCCTATGTTACACTGCCTTTGAAGAAGTATTTTGAACAGGAATTAATCACTGTTTGGTGCCCGTATTTCTTGGACAGAGTTTCCAGATCTAAAAGCATTTGTGTTGTGTTACTTCTGCAATCACACATTTAAATCATTATTTCAAGAATCCTCCCTACTTTCTATATTATATAAAAAGGTAAAAGTAATGCTTTTATTTTCATGTGAATTTTTTATTTTGCAGTTTTTGCATTTTCATTTTTAGGTGCATCAGTGCACTTAAAAACCTCACATCATAATCACAAGATTCAGCCAATGTGAAAATAGCAGTGTGCACACACAGGCATTTAAAGCTAAGGGGCACTTCACAAAGAATTTCTGTATTCTCATGCTTGGGAATAAAAGGAAAACCCAAGAGAAGGCACTTCAAGAATTGGCATGTGTGTTGCTCCACCTAAGTTCCACTCATCTCAGCTCATTCATGAATCTCTGCTGGGAAAGGAAGCACAAAAAATATTGTAATGCTGTAAAATAGTAAGGCCAGCAGTAAAGAACTGGGTTCTTGTTCTGACTTTATCACTAGCTGAGTAACTTCAGATTACCTCTGGTTATCATTTAAGCCAAGTGATCATTTCTAATATGAGTACTCTGTGACTTACTTCAATAAATTATGATACTTTACAATTTATATTCTAGGTAAGGTCTATGGCAAGGACTCAACAGCAATAGTGGAGCCAGAGTAAAAAAGCATCCCCAGATGGTCTGAAGGGAAGGGATCTTAAGGGTCAGGAGGTTAGCAAGAGCCCCATACTTGTTACTTCCCCTAAGGAACCTCCCTGACTTCTGGAAAGCTCATAGGCACATCCATCTCCGACTTCCTCTTCAGGACTCACTGGCTGTTTTCCTTCTCCAGACTGGCATTTAAGCTGAACTTTATGGATGGGCAGAGAAGGAGTCAGGAATAAAAGTTAAAACAAAGACAGAAACCAATAAACAAAAAACCAAACACCAAGATGAATTTCACCTTCTAAAATGCCCATGGTAACGACGATGAAGGTTCTGGAGACTCCTTATCAATGCAAATCCAGTTTTCCTCCAAATCATGCTTTAACCATTATATATTAACAAATCACATTTCCTCAGGGGACAGGATTCTTCCCGCATCCTCTTCTATTAGAAATGCATCTCACAGTGCATCATTCATCTATGAGCTGACTTTTCTACAAACTTTCAATGTATCCCCCATCTTCCTCTCGTTTCTAGAAGAGTTATTGATTAGTACAGGCCCCAGACAGTGGTTGAAATCTGCATTGCATTATCTGCCACATTAGTGATAGAGAAAATGGCAGATATAACTAGAAACAGGGAACAGGAAAATTTGGATAAACAGTAGTGATGGTTATGAAGCATCTGAAATGAATCACAAACACTAGAGTTTGTAACAGCATCTTGAATTGCAGGATTGAAGGTAACTGCTTCCCACTCAGACATAATATCCATTTAACTCAAAATTTGAGAGTGGATTTGTAGATGTGGCATTGTATTCTATAATAGTGTCAGAAAGCAATTACTAAAGACACTTGTGGTGCACATTTGAATTTGGAGAAAGGAACAGAACACATAATAAATAACTTGAGTGCCTTGCCATACATTACTATCATGATTTCACAGTACATGGAGGTGAAATGAATGGTTCTCATTTACAGACTCAATAACTGACTTTTTTTTTTTTTTTGGACTATTGAGCAGCTTATGTTTTTTCAACACAAGAGAAAAATGCCTCCCTCTTTGAGTTTGCAGTGTAAACTTGGGAATAGACTGTTTAATGCATACAGTTCACTGTGGTCTTCTTAGGGAACAGAAAAGTCCTGATTAACTTTAGATTCTGAGAGGAGACCCATAGGTGGCCTGAGATTCACTTGAACCTGAGTTTTTTTGTTTGTTTGTTTTGTTTTTTGAATCTTTGTTTATGGCCTTCATCATTAGACTAGCTCTTTTCTATTGAATAAAAACACTAAGCTGGTTTCAAAAAACTTACTGGTCTTGTCTTTAGATCCATAATTCCATTATCTGCTCTTGGGAGGATTCAGTGGATGAAAGCTAAGACTTGGTTGTCTCTGTCCCCTAGTTCTTCACTCCCCTCCAGGCAGAAACATGGCAGGCCATAGTAAAGACGTATTTCAGATACTGAGATGTTTCTTGGGAGGAAAACGTGACAGAAAAGTTAGGTGGAGGTGGTGAGACACCAGGAAATGTGCAGATCCACCCCCTTAATGGTGGCTCCCTTCTTGGCAGCTCTGCACTCTCCACCTCTTCTCTCCCCTCCCACTCTCTGTCTCTTTTCTGGTCCATATCTGGCCTATCATAGTAAGAGGTCAGTATGTTTTCCACACTTGGATAATCTCATTCAAGAATTTTTGTCAATGGACAAGTCATAAGAAGCCCTTCCATTTTAGGGCTCGTTGACGTCACCAAGGAGGCGATAAATATCTGTTGATATAATTGGATGTGAGATTCAGTGTTGAAATAGCAGAACTCTGTCCCTCGCTCCTTGGCAGGGCCCTATTATTTATGCAGGAGCAGAGGCAGCGCGCAATCGAGCTGTCAAGAGAGCGTCAGCTTATTAGGCAAATGCTGCGTGCTTTCTGAAGAGGGTCGACGTTATAAAATCTCACTCCAGGCTCTGGTGTGGAGAAACTCAGAGCCCAAGTACGTTGAAAGACTGAAGAGAAAGGGACAAGGAAAAAGAAAGGGAGAAGAGAAAGGAGAAGAGGAAGAAAACCTGCAGGAGGCACCCTGGGAGAGGTCCCTCTGCAGAGGCAGCAGTGCGGGCTCACCTGCCAAGGGAGGAGAAGGTAGGCAGCGCCTAGACGGGCGCCACCAACTTTGTACTGCCTGAGCTGGTGTGGTGTGCCCACAGAGCCAGCAGCCCAATGTTCTGGAATGCCTGTGCCTATGCATGTATGTGTGTCGCCAACTGTGCCTTAAAATTCCGATGACAGCCGCGATGTGGCAAAAAGCGAAGTTAGACGGCGGCTGCGGCTGCTCATCTTTATCCAGTCAATCCAATCTGCCACTCACTGCTCATAGTCTGTGTAAAGAGTGGCTTCCCTGTTGCACCCTATATCCCCAAGCAAAAGGAGCAAGGACAGGAATGGAGACAGAGAGGAGACAGTTCTCAATTTGGAAAAAAAGGATGTCCGAAAGGGGGCGATTAGGGCGGGCGACAGCTTAAACCTGTGGCACTTGTCCGGGCTCAGGGAAGTCGGTTTGGGGAAGGCGTTTGGGAGATCCTTAGGAAGAGGAGCCAGGGGGTGTCCTGCTAGGTCTCCAAAGAAGAACCTGCGGGTTCGCACCAGATAAGCTTTGCCGGTACATAGCTTCAGCACCGCGGACAGCGTCACAGAAGCCCAAAGCGTGTCTTGTCTGTGGGTGTCGGATAGGAAGCCCCGCTGCACCTTCCAGCTACACTAAACTCTGACCAATCTTACCTTTCTCCCCCACCTTCTCTCTCCCCCGACCCCAACCACGGTGCTACAGAGAGAGCCCCTAACATGCGGCTGCGGCTGCTGGTGTCCGCGGGCATGCTGCTGGTGGCTATGTCGCCTTGCCTCCCTTGCAAGGCCCTGCTGAGCAGGGGATCCATCCCCGGATCGCCGCGGGCCCCGCAGCCCTTAAATTTCTTGCAGCCGGAGCAGCCCCATCAACCTCAGCCGGTTCTGATCCGCATGGGTGAAGAATACTTCCTCCGCCTGGGGAACCTCAACAGAAGTCCAGCTGCTCGGCTGTCGCCCAACTCCACGCCCCTCACCGCGGGTCGCGGCAGCCGCCCCTTTCACGACCAGGCTGCAGCTAACTTTTTCCGCGTGTTGCTGCAGCAGCTGCAGATGACTCAACGCTCGCTCGACAGACGCACGGAGCCGGCGGGACGCGGCGCCGAGGATGCCCTAGGTGGCCACGAGGGGGCGCCGGAGAGGGAGAGGCGGTCCGAGGAGCCGCCCATCTCTCTGGATCTCACCTTCCACCTTCTGCGGGAAGTCTTGGAAATGGCCAGGGCAGAGCAGTTAGCTCAGCAAGCTCACAGCAACAGGAAACTGATGGAGATTATTGGGAAATGAAATGTTGCGCTTGGCCAAAACGATTCTGCATTTAGCACACAAGTAAACATAAAAAAATTAAAACACATTATTCTGTAGCATATTGCAGCTCTGATATCATTTGTTTATTTTTATATAGCTTGAAACATAGAAGATGTACAGAGAGAGAGTCTATATACCCCTTAATTAGCATGCACAAAGTGTATTTCTGTGTAATACAAAACAGCGTTATTTGTATTGCCCATGCTTGGTTTCTATGTGCAAGTAAATGTCTTTATAGCGGTATCTTAAAGAAAATGTGGATCCAAGGCGGAAACCTTTAAAAAGGCAGATTGAAGTCACCCAGTCGTTTTTATTTCGAGCTACAGTGAAAGAGAATTCATTCTTGAGGGTGACTAGGACGAAATGTGTAAGCTCTTTGAATCAATTTTTTTCTTGCAAATGTTTCAATAATAAAACAGCTTTCTGATCCTTGGCTAATTTGGTTGTGTAAAAGAACGTTGAATATATTTTTAATAAAATCTGCAAAGGTTGTTGTGGGTTTATTTTTCCTTTTAGTGTGCATATAAAACTGGCCACAGCACAAGAAAATAAAAACAATACAGAAAACAACCACAATACAGAAAACACCCCCCACCCCTAAAAAATCTCCTACATTTTATTTTCACTTAAAAATATGAACATTTGTCACATAGCTTACACTGGCCCTGGGCTTTCCTCTGTACCTCAAATTTCTCTTCTGAGATTGAATTAATTAATTTTAGGGGTTCCTCCCACCTCTAAAACCTGAAATTTTACAACTGGAAGATCAGTCACAGTGGAAATAGCATGCAAACCTAATTTATAGAGGACTGGGGAAGTGTGGGCATCATGGGGAAGGGGTGGAGGTGAGAGGATAACAGGTGAAGGTCAGTTTCCTCCTACCATGTGAGTCCTAGGAACTGAACTTGGTTTTTCAGATCCAAAAGCAAGTGCTTTTGTACTATCTATCTCTCCAGCCTTAGATAGGAGAAACTTAATGATGCAACATTTCAAGTAAATAAACATATTTGCAGTAAAAGGGCACTTGGGAAATTTTTTCTTAAAAAAGAACATTTTGACTTTAATAGCTACACAAATACCTTTCATATCTCTCTATCCCAGTCCTAATCACTGCAAGTTGTAGGACTGTTATTTGCTTCTAAAATTAAACAGCACATCTAATTAGTTGGACAATACATTTGCTCTAGTAGTTTAGTTACAGCTCTAAAAGTTTTAGTTCCATAATTAATACTTTAACATTAATTTGTATGTATGAAGATGACACTTCTCTGGGGGCCTTGAAATACGCTTGATTAATGGCTTAATAATAAAACATGAATCACTGGATAAATTGCTAGGAGACTAAAGTTCTTAAAAACATTTATTTAAGAGTTCATTTAAAATAAAGTTACAGTTACGTGATGAAGGCACGAAGAGAGAGAGAGAGAGAGAGAGAGAGAGAGAGAGAGAGAGAGAGAGAACATGGGGAGAATTGGGTGAATTGGGTGTATATTTAAATACATGCAGTTTTTCTACAGATTATCAAATTGCTGCTATGGCAGACACATAAGAAAGTAGACAGTTCCTCTCAAAAAGTCTTATTAAAATGTCTGACATATGGATATAAAATTATGAGATATGTAAATAAGGTTAGAAAAAAATGTCAAAAGAGTTGCCCTAGGCTTTTGGCCTTCTGGACTATGGAAGTGTGGCCACATGTAAAGAAAACATCTGGCTGCACATCCTGTGAATCTGTAGGGAAGAGGAAAGTCTATAGCACCCTACAGAGCCTTGGTTAGTGACCAATCTCCATATTTTGATAAATCAGTCAGTTCTGAACTGACACTGAATGTCACCCGCAATGCTAAGGAGAAAAGCAAAAGGCACAAGTGTCCTAAAATAACAAGAAACCCAGAGAGAGGAGTGTGTTCTACCAGTTTGTTACCATTTGCCACTTAGAGCAGATGTGCACACATGCACCACACCTACACAACCTTCAGAATGTTTCTCACACAATAAAAGATTTGCATAAGATCAAGTTTCTTCTTAAGAGTATTTTCTGTAACTTTGTTCTGAGCATAATCATTTTCTCAACAAGTTAGATATGTCATCTGGAATTAAAGGGTGGTGTTTTGTTTTGTTTTGAGAAATCCTGTCCAGAGGTCTCCTTCATATGCATCGCGGTGAATTTCCACCCTTTCCTGTTGCCTATGTGCTTCTCAGTCAGGTTGACATGGGGCAGCAACAAGAATAAATATCATTCATTCAGGGAATTCAACCAGGAGAAGGAGAAGACATGGCGAGCTGGCTCAGAATCAGCCCCACCCCCACTCCCCAAGGCTGCAGCCTGTCCCTGGGAAGAAGGGGCCTCAAATCCAATCTGCAAAAGAAGAAAATGCGGATGAGAGGAAGGAGAGAGTAGACCTTGGGGGAATTGGTCCAGTCACTGTTCTACTGAGGAGAGAGGATGATAATAGTAATTATAGGAAGCATAATTATTATTAGGGACAGAAAGCAAGCTCATGTAATCTTAGTTATGGTCAAGAGCCACTAAAGTGATTCACACTCATGATTCAAAAGGACTAGCAATAGCACATGCAGTGGAAGGGAGCTCTGGTGGGGAGGGGCCAGTTTACACTGCTTGGTTTTCCTGAGTTAAATTGTTCATGATTTACTGACATGACACACAGATATCTAGGTTTACAAAAATCTGCAAAACTATTCAAATCTTGCTAAGCTTTTAACTCGTAGCTCACTCATAGAGTGCTTTTCCAGCACATCTTAGGCCTGAGTTTCATCCCCAATGTCATATAAGACAGAGAGGGTGAGGGAGAGAAGAGAGAAGGGAAGGGGTGGGAGAGCCCAAACTTAAATGATATTGCTATATCATGACACTGCAGTTTATATTCATATTCATATAATCTCTCCACTGCTGACGTTAGAAGTTTCTACCAGATTATATTCATGTGCCATCAGTAGGGTTTGCTTCCCAAAAACTCAGCATTGGGTTATCTCAATGTTGTGGGAGCAGCAGTGTTCATGCCCACAGACTTGGACCAAGACAATAGCAGTGAGCCATTCCATATAAAAGCATCATACTTGAGGATATCCCTGACAAAATGTTGCTAAGCACACATTTATATGTTTATAAATAGCTTCAATTTTGCAAAATCCCTCAGTTTTGCAAAGCTGAGGTATTAATCTTGAGCAAATCCTGAAGTGAATATCTCTAGGCAATAAAATCTTATAACATTCATACAAAATCAAATCTAATATCAAAACTTCTAAGAAGATACTTTTGATAAACATCTGACTGATACAGATTGTAAATTTAATTCAGCCGACCAACTCAATCTTTTTTTTTTTTTTTTTTTTCATGACAGGGTTTCTCTGTGCAGCCCTGGCTGTCCTGGAACTCACTCTGTAGACCAGGCTGGCCTCGAACTCAGAAATCCGATTGCCTCTGCCTCCCAAGTGCTGGGATTAAAGGCGTGCGCCACCACTGCCCAGCCCCAACTCAGTCTTATAAATGAACTTCATGTTGTTTTGAGTTTTAAAAATAACAGCTTAGTGGAACAAAGAACACTCATATAAAAAAATCTGCAATTTGATTGTATTCACTCAGACTGTAAGGAGACCATGTTAAGCCTGGTTTGTTGCAAGGAAAATGATCAAATGTGTTCTCACACTTCCTGGTAAACTCTGCAGTATGGAAATGACACAGGGTCTGAAGCAGAGAGGCAGCATGTGTACCCAGTGCAGAAGCCCTGGGGTGAGGGTGGGGCTGAGACGTCAGACCAAGCAGAACATAGGTAAGTATAAGTATACTGCTACTGTGCAAAATAGCTCTTAGAGGAAAGTGAATGTTTGGTAAGCACCTTTCCAGATCTCAGGATTGAGCTGTCATTCAAAAAAAAAAAAAACACAATTATAGTGAGTTATTTGGTTTTAGGATTCTCTTTTTTGATATTAAATTGCTTCCCCATAGCAAGTTAATAAAATCTGTGAGGTCATATTAGATTAGAAGTGAAGTACACTGTTTTTAGATAAAAGCATTTAAAAATCTGGGATGTCAAGTAAAGTAGGTTTTCTTGGTAATGGGTTAGATATCCCCTGAGGTGAAGCCAGGTGTAGAAGAGTTCAAGGTTCAAGCTACATAATAAGTTGAGGCTAGCCTGGGCTACCTAAGAGTCTGTCTGAAAAAAAGAAAGAAAAATCAAGGTAGAGTAGATTATCTTCAGAGCCCTTTGCCTGCCCAGCTATGATTTGGGTGCTTTTGAAATTTGCTGGCTTGTAGAAGCTGTTCTAAACCAAATATTAAAACAGGAGATTTTAATATTTGGTTTAATATTAAATATTTAATAATTTAAGATTTAATATTTGTTTAAATTTTTAATATTTAAAGCTGCTGTTTAAATTTTCAGCTGCTGATATGGATAGCTGCCAAAACCAGACTAAATCATTGAATTTGTTGCTCTTATACCTACCATGGTTCCAGGCTTTTTTTTTTTTTTTTTTTTTTTTTGGTGATGGTGGTGTTCAAACAATGTGAACTGATTAATTGTCCCTTTCTGAGAAGAAAGTGACAGAAAGGATCAGAAGCAGAGATTATTTGGAGTATCTTCAGTGCTTATTCTATCTTCTTGGACTGCAAACTTACTAACTATTTCAGCAAGAAAGCTCCCCTGGCCACTTGGCAGGGATTTGACTCTCAGATGCCATTGTAAGCTTCAGTTGGTAGCTTGGCACACCTAGGAAGAGGGAACCTCAATCAGGAAGAGGGATTAAGGAATCACTTGCATCTGGTTGCCTTGTGGGCATATC
Source organism: Mastomys natalensis (assembly GCA_021653895.1). Lineage (NCBI taxonomy): Eukaryota > Metazoa > Chordata > Mammalia > Rodentia > Muridae > Mastomys > Mastomys natalensis. The sequence continues at coordinate 462,060 of JAJTUV010000968.1, forward strand.
TGCTCATTGATGTGTGAGGACCTAGCCCACTGTGGGTGGTACTATTCCTAGATCGATGGGTCTGGGCTGTGTAAGAAAAGTAGCTAAGCCAGCCAGTAAGCAGCATCTTCTGTGATTTTTGCTTGAAGTTCCCGCCTTGATTTCCAGCCTTGGCTTCCTGGGAGGGTAAAGTATAACCTTTAAGTCAAATAAAACCTTTTCTTCTCAGTTGGTCAGTGTTTTATCAGTGACAAAGAAACAAACTAGTACTCCAGAACAACTGCTTACTAAAGCTGTTTGACTTGGACAAGTAATTAACCATTCTGAGCTTGGTTTTTGATTCTGTAAAATGGACATTAGATCCTATGTCATGAGGCTGCTGGAAGGACTGAATAATGAAATGTACACAAAACACTTTTTACCTGCCTGCTTCATATGCAGTGCTTTCTCCCTCTGTTTCCTTTCTCCCTCTACTTCCCTTTACCCTCCTCTCATTCCTCTCTCATTTCTCCTCTCATTCCACAGTGAACAGACTCCTCTGTCACACAGAATGACTTTGGGACTATTTATGGTGAAGGTATATAGTATCAATAATCTCCAGCAAGGAAAGACTGTATGGTAATTATATTTACTGCATCACCTTCACAGAACTGGAGGTGATTTATATGACATGCCTCTTTGGGCATGTGGTCAAATTGTGGTCATCTGTGTTGCTCTTCTATATATCTCAAGTGGTCCAGCTCTCTTAGCATTAGCTCAGGAGGGATAGAAACTACCACCCAGCAAAACAAAAGCATACTTTCTTCCTATAGTCTTCCTTAAATGGAGTCCTCTGCTTTGTTTTCCAAAAGTTGGCTGTCCTTCATTATAGAAAGTACATTATTTTTGGCAAGATGTTTACCACAGAGCAGAACAATGTGCTGATCATGACTCCCTTCACTCTGTGTGAAGAGGAGGACAAGGGACTTCCAGTACACATTATTTCCAAGTTTTAACATTTTCCTTAGGTGGCTGCAATGTATAACCTTTACTGTCAACCGGAATGCACTGGTGCATACCTCCAGGGAGGTTTCATTGAGGACTGAAGATGAACTCTGAATGTGGCAGCAGCGTTTATAGGCTATGGTCCCAGACTGAATAAAAACCAGGAAAAGGAGGAAACTTGCTATGTACCAGCATTCACCTCTCTGCTTCCTGACTAAGGATACGTGAGCAGCTGCCTCCTGTTCCTACTCCATGCCTTCCTTGCCATGCTGGACTGTGCCCTCAAATGGTGAGCCACCATAAACTCTCCCTCCCTTCCTCCCTCTCTCCTTCTTTCTTCCCTGTCTTCTACCTTCCCTGCCTGCCTGTCTGCCTACCTGTCTGCCTTTTGTCAATAATCTGGTCACAGTGATAAGAATTTGACAAATGCAATGTTTCTTCACAAAAGAAAACCAGCAGTGGAATAAAGAGGAAGAATTTCACCTTTGCCTCAATTCTTGATGGAATCTGGTCAAAATTTGCTGCAGAAGGAAATAACATACTTCCCCTCCGTTATGCTCCTGAGGTGAGTTTGACTGAGTATTCTGGATATCATAAAACAAGTTTCTTGAGGGACACAAAACATTTTCCTTTCCTTTGATATTGTTTTACCATTGCTATTGAAAGTGCTTTGAGAAGGGATAAGTGAATGTGAGCTTATGACAGAAGCTTATTGCTTTACCCCACTGGAGAGCAGGGTAAAATGAGATGCTTCCACCTAGGGACATGTGCTTTGCAGGGATTGTCCTTGACCCTCTATGCCACCTGAATCACGTCTTGCTGATAAAGATTAAGACCAGAGACTGATGGGCAGCAGACTCATAAACAGGTCAGCTCCAGATTACAGATGGTTTATAGTAGTTTTAAAAATATGAATCAGTTATAAACATCAAAAATTCAGGACTGAAGATACAAAGATAGCCACTGTTTAGTGTTGGTGGGCATGTAAAATGGATAATCATTACGGAACATTACGTAGGGGAGACACAAAATTAAACATGGGCCAGCTGAGTGGCTCAGTGGGTAAAACATGCTTGTATCAAGTCTGATTACCTGGGTTTGATGCCCAGGACCCACATGGTGGAAGGAAAGAACTGACTCTCACAAGCTCTCTTGACCTACACACACACACCCCATTTTACTTGCCCTCCCCTGAAGTAAATATAATAAAAATATTTTGAAAATTAAACAGGTGCCATACAGTACAACAATCGCACATCTGTGTATATGCTCAAAAAAACTGATAGAAGAATCTGCGCAGGTGTTCACACCATGTCATAGCAGTGCTATTCACAACAGCCAAGAAGCAGAAGCAATTTCCAAAGGAGGGAATAAATAAGCTGTGGCATGGCATACAGTGGAATATCGCTCAGCTTTCACATGTACTCGGATATATACTAAGACATGTACGAACCATGAAAAAACCTTCTGATAAATGAAAGAAATCAGATACACCAAGTAAAGCAATGTGCACTTTCATTCATGTTCCCAGTGCAGCCACATTCACAGAAACAGAGAGAGACTGTCAGGGCCCGAGGTGGAGGAAGCAGGGTTGGAAGGTTTTGTTTAATAGGTCTTGAGTTGCATTTCTGCAAGATGAAAAGTGTCCAGGGGATGGTTACAGAATACAGTTAACATTGCTGACATATACAATAAAAAAATGGTAAAGATGGTAAATATGCTGTTCTCTCTCCTGTCTCCCTGGCTTAATATGAAAATCTGGACTTACAAGTTCTGCAGACAAAGCAGAAATGTGTGTGTGTGGCTTGCATGACAAACGAAGCAATCCTTGGCCCTGGACAGGGTACGTGCCTACCACTTGCCTCCTCATCCTGAAAACCTGAAGCACCGCGCCTCCCTCCTGCAAAGCAAACAAGAACTGTGCTTGTTTCTGTGCTTACACAGTAGAAGCTTGGAGTAGAACTGAGAGGCCAGGGGTCACCACCTTGTATTTATGCCTGTGCCAACATACATCTGTCACCTGGATGTGCTTTGTCACTAGTACTGCTTTGTTGATTGGGTTTTGTTTCTCAGGAGGCTGAAGTTAGCACCCAGGGCCTCATTGTACATACCAACCACCAGTTCTACCATAGATCTCTACCTACAGTTGCAGCTCAGAGCTCTTAACAGACGTTTGTTTTGTTTTTGTTGGTTGGTTGGTTGGTAGGAAATTGTAAAACATAACAAAGAACTAGAAATTCTCAGTGAAGATTTTGTTGGATTTCTATGTTCAATGTGATTGATGAAGGCCAGAGGGAGCTAAAGTGAATCTATGGCAAGATTCTTGACAATGAATGAAATCGTGAAACTGTTGTCAGATGTGCTTGAGAGCAAATTAGTCCCTGGGTGCTGACCGTAGGGATCTAACTGGGTGTAGTGATAATACACAAAGAGTTAATTCAGCAGCCCCCTTAACTTAAATGCATCTGCCTCACATGGTCCCTTGGATAAATAACACTGAACAGATGCTGTTCTGGCCTTCACTTAGACATGACTCTCTGAAGCCACACTTAGGTAGAACATTTTCCAAAGGATCATCTTTATGCCACTCATGACCACGACCTATTACAGGTTACCATAGCTGTGTTCTACTCACTGGGTGATCAAATGCAATGTTGTGAAGACATTAATGGATGGTGATGACTTAATCTACACCCTCCAGACAACAGATTACTTGGGAATGTTTGGAGATCAATGATACCAGACCAATGGCCAAGTGGGGGCAGGGGATTGGGATCCAAGTGTACACACTCAGGCTGCCACATCCAGTGCCTGAGAGTTGCACTGGATCCCAAAGAGAAATTCAACCTGACAGAGTCTGGTTACTACTGTGTCTTAAATGCCAGTCTTTTTAGGTCAGTTCAAAAGAACCCTTTCGCAGCTATAATGAAGTCTGCTTGCCTTGAGGAATGAGGAAGGATAAGGCTAGACTCGAGGTTTTAAAAACGGGAAGCCATCCAGCATCCACTCTTTAATCTAATCTGGATCAGAGAATCAAAGCCAGATGCTCAAACAGGTGTGAGCAGAAATCCTGAGTATTTAGAATGCTTATTCAAAAAAACTATTTCTGAGTCTTGGATAGCTCATACATTACACACTCTTGAATGAGAAGGTAAGAACAGCTCAGATCCTTGGCCAGTTACCAGTGACAGAAGTCTGTTCTGTGGCTCTAAGCCTTGGAAGTACTATAGGCACTCCGTTCACAAGAATACAGGCATTTCTCCTTAAAACAAATCAAACAGCTTATGTTGTCATGAAGCACAGAGCTAGAAAAAATGTATCTGGTCTTCATGAATGCTAGGGGACTCATAATAGTGAGTTTCTAAAGTCAGGAAGGAACACAATAAAGATCATCTCTTCTTGAGAGGATCTGCATTCTCACACCCTGAGTGGTGAGGTGAACAGGAGAGGAGTGACTTGGAAGATGTATTGCTGTGAGCATGTGAGCAGATCCTTCTTGGAAAGTGAGGACTAGAGCCAGTGCAATAGTCTTGGGCATGTCAGATGGAATTAAATGTACTCACATTCTCCTAACCCTGAGAAGAATGCTGGCATGTGCCCTGCTGTGGATTATTGATGTTGATATAAAGCCAGCCTTCTTCTCAGGTATGGCTCTCACAGCTGGGCTGGTATGGTGTCCGTGTACATTTTCTCTCTTTCTGAGGATAAACGATAATTTTTCACCCAATGATTTCTCTACATTGTAATAAGTAAACAATCAAATGTGAAAATCAAGATGGGCTGACTCAACAATGGAACACAGGAAGTGTTAGTTTAAATAAAGCTCTTATTTGAAATGGACATTCTGAAGGCCTAGAAACCAACCCCTGGTTCTTTGCAAAGCTTTGCAGCCCATCATGAGTGGTTACTCAAAGTCGAGGGCTTCTTGGTCACAGAGATCCTGGGGCAGGGGAGATTCACTCACTCCTTTTCAATGCCAGTGTGACCTTCATTCCACTGCACACCACACTCTGGGCTTAAGGATATAGAAAAAGCACAGAGCTCCCAGCTGCTCTGTAATCCTGAGCAAACCCACATTATTCTTATTTCTATATGGGACTGATGTAGGGATTAAGCAAAAGAATCTTTGTAGATGATTTTAGGCATGAAATGAAGCAATGTACACATACATTACAGAAGCCACCAAAAACCAGTGAATTTGGGGTACATTTACAAAATGTCTCACTTCACCAATAGCATAAGAAAAAAAGTACTTCATGAAAATCACTGAGATACACAAATGAAGACAAAGTAACAAGCAGGTTGGGCTACACTAACAAAGGTCTGAATTAAACCAGAACAGTAAACCACTTAAAAGGACAGAAAGCAAAATGGACCATCTCTGTCCTAACTGCTCCCCCAGCACCATTCCCCGTGCCCAGCTCTTCTAGAGAGTCATCCCAGTGCCCAGACCCCCAGAGAGTCATCCCCAGTGCCCAGCCCCCCAGAGAGTCATCCCGTGCCCAGCTCTTCTAGAGAGTCATCCCCAGTGCCCAGCTCCCCAGAGAGTCATCCCCAGTGCCCAGCTCCCCAGAGAGTCATCCCCAGTGCCCAGCTCCCCAGAGAGTCATCCCCAGTGCCCAGCTTCCCCAAAGAGTCATCCCCAGTGCTCAGCTCCCCGGAGAGTCATCCCCAGTGCCCAGCTCCCCCAGAGAGTCATCCCCAGTGCCCAGCTCCCCCAGAGAGTCATCCCCAGTGCCCACCTCCCCCAGAGAGTCATCCCCAGTGCCCAGCTCCCCGGAGAGTCATCCCCAGTGCCCAGCTCCCCCAGAGAGTCATCCCCAGTGCCCAGCTCCCCAGAGAGTCATCCCAGTGCCTCAGCTCCCCCGGAGAGTCATCCCCAGTGCCCAGCTCCCCAAGAGTCATCCCCAGTGCCCACCTCCCCAGAGAGTCATCCCCAGTGCCCCAGCTCCCCCAGAGAGTCATCCCAGTGCCCAGCTCCCCCAGAGAGTCATCCCCAGTGCCCAGCTCCCCCAGAGAGTCATCCCAGTGCCAGCCCCCCCAGAGAGTCATCCCCATGCCAGCTCCCCAGGAGTCATCCCCAGTGCCCACCCCCCCAGAGAGTCATCCCCAGTGCCCAGCTCCCCAGAGAGTCATCCCCAGTGCCCAGCCGCCCCAGAGAGTCATCCCAGTGCCCAGCCCCCCCAGAGAGTCATCCCCAGTGCCCAGCTCCCCAGAGAGTCATCCCCAGTGCCCACCTCCCCAGAGAGTCATCCCCAGTGCCCAGCTCCCCAGAGAGTCATCCCCAGTGCCCACTCCCCCAGAGAGTCATCCCCAGTGCCCAGCCCCCAGAGTCATCCCCAGTGCCCAGCTCCCCCAAGAGTCATCCCCAGTGCCAGCTCCCCGAGAGTCATCCCCAGTGCCCAGCCCCCCAGAGAGCTCCCCAGTGCCCAGCTCCCCAGAGAGTCATCCCAGTGCCCAGCTCCCCAGAGAGTCATCCCCAGTGCCCAGCTCCCCCAGAGTCATCCCCAGTGCCCAGCTCCCCCAGAGAGTCATCCCCAGTGCCCAGCGCCCCCAGAGAGTCATCCCCAGTGCCCAGCCCCCCAGAGAGTCATCCCAGTGCCCAGCCCCCCCAGGAGTCATCCCAGTGCCAGCCCCCCCAGAGAGTCATCCCCAGTGCCCACCCCCCCAGAGAGTCATCCCCAGTGCCCAGCCCCCCAGAGAGTCATCCCCAGTGCCCAGCCCCCCCAGAGAGCTCATCCCAGTGCCCACCTCCCCCAGAGGTCCATCCCATGCCAGCTCCCCAGGACTCCCCAGGGCCACCCCCCCGAGCTCCCCAGAGCCACTCCCCAGAGAGTCATCCCCAGTGCCCAGCTCCCCAGAGAGTCATCCCAGTGCCCAGCTCCCCCAGAGAGTCATCCCCAGTGCCCAGCTCCCAAGAGTCATCCCCAGTGCCCAGCTCCCCAGAGAGTCATCCCCAGTGCCCAGCTCCCCGAGAGTCATCCCCAGTGCCCAGCTCCCCCAGAGAGTCATCCCCAGTGCCCAGCTCCCCGAGAGTCATCCCCTGGCCCAGCAGTCCCCCAGAAGTCCCCCAGTGCCCAGCCCCCAGAGAGTCATCCCCAGTGCCCAGCCCCCCAGAGAGTCATCCCCAGTGCCCAGCCCCCCCAGAGGCATCCCCAGTGCCCACGCTCCCCAGAGAGTCATCCCCAGGCCCAGCCCCCCAGAGAGTCATCCCCAGTGCCCAGCTCCCCAGAGAGTCATCCCCAGTGCCCAGCCCCCCCAGAGAGTCATCCCCAGTGCCCAGCTCCCCAGAGAGTCATCCCCAGTGCCCAGCTGCCCCAGAGAGTCATCCCCAGTGCCCAGCTCCCCAGAGAGTCATCCCCAGTGCCCACCTCCCCAGAGAGTCATCCCCAGTGCCCACCTCCCCAGAGAGTCATCCCCAGTGCCCACCTCCCCCAGAGAGTCATCCCCAGTGCCCAGCTCCCCCAGAGAGTCATCCCCAGTGCCCACCTCCCCCCAGAGAGTCATCCCCAGTGCGCCCAGCTCCCCCAGAGAGTCATCCCCAGTGCCCACTCCCCCAGAGAGTCATCCCCAGTGCCCAGCTCCCCCAGAGAGTCATCCCCAGTGCCCAGCTCCCCCAGAGGTCCCTTTCCAGTGTTCACTCATAAAACCTGGGGAAATGAATTCATGACAGGACTTCAAACAGTTTACATAGTATTTGGCTTTTTAAAATGGATACATCAATTTTATCTCCCTGTTAAAGTGATAGTTACTATTTGCTCCTGAGAAACAGATCCTCTAATTTCAGGGTTGATTTGTCTATTTGACCTTTCAGTAAAATGGCTAAATTGATCATTATTAGAATGTCATTCCCTCAGCAGAAGAATAAAAATGCAAAAATAAATAAAGTTTCTGTGTTGTAAGATACAGATGCAAAAGCAATGTTAATAAAATGATCTCATCAAAACTTATTTGCTAAGAAAAACTGTATTCCCTCTAACAACCTTCTTCTATATAGAAGTTACTGTATCTCACTATCCCATCCTCTCCTAATTTCTAGCATCATTAGGTCCTGACAATGTTACCCAGTAAAAGGAGGCCATTCCTAAGTACTATCAGTTTTCACTTTCTTTCTTGCAGTGAGAATTTCATAACAAGACACCTGCAGGACAGTGACTGTAAGCTTGCATCTCCGAGACACTGTGCAATCCATCTCAGGGGCTCTGTTTGAAAATAATTTGACCCTGAATACTTCAATTAAATTTAGGGAACACAGCTAAATTTTCATTCATTTAGTTTGTTTTGGAAAATTAAATAGATCATTTCAAAGAACACAGGACATATAGTCACACTCAAGGGAAATCATGTTCTCTGTCTCCTGTCTCTGTTAGCTTTATTATTTTTTTAATGCAATGAATACCTTGTGAAATTAGTCTCACATATAGAAGCTTCCTGGCCTTCTTACCTCCTGCATTTCTTACCTCTCAGTCTCTGGTGGGGTTAGAAGTATATTTGCACGCTTGAAACCATAGTGGATGAGGTACTCTCAAAGGTCATTTCTATAAAAATGATATTATTTTCTTTCTTTCTTTCTTTTTTTTTTTGTAGTACTAAGTGAAGATACAGAGCTTCACACTGGCTGTAAGCTCTGGAACTTTGGCCCAAAGAATGAGAATGCTTTCAGGGGTCTAAATCTTGGTTTGTATGATATTTGACAAGGGTTCAGGTCTGGATATAGGTATTTCTCTGAAAGTCTAAGAAATAAAGAATAGCCAATAGCTCCTACCCCCACTGAACATTCTGATCACTGCATCCACCCTACACACACACACACACACACACACACACAAGAGAGAGAGAGAGAGAGAGAGAGAGAGATCTTTCTGATCACTGCATTTGTCCCCCACCACACACAAACTTCCCTTTCTGCCCCCCACATGTCTTTCTGACCACTGCCTCTGCCTCCGTCCTCCCCCAACATCTTTCTGATCGCTACCTCCACCCCCATCCCTCTAACCCCACTCACATCTTTCTGACCACTGCCTCCACCACATACGTGTGTGTGCGCACGCACACATGCGCAGACACACACACACACACATCTTTCTGATCACTACACACTCTCATTCTTTCTCCTTCCAGTCCCCTTTCATATTCTTTCCCATTTCTCTCTTCTTTCATCAGCTTTGTTATTTTTTACTCTGGGGACATCTTTATAACATGTACAATTTAGATCCTAGATGAGAACTAAACAGTTATAGGATGCATTTCCTTGATGACTTTCCCTTTGCTTCTGTTTGTAATGAGCCACTGCATCTCACTTGCACATACCTTCTCCTATATTAGGATGATGATCCTTAAGGCACAGGGAACCCACATTGCTACTGAGGCTCTGTCTCTGGGATGATGATACACTAGGTAGAAAGGAACAAGGCAGGGTACTCTATCTCCTTATGGATCAGTTCTTCTGAGCCAACAGGGCACTGAGTGCTTGAAGTCACCTACTTATGGCAGAGTTGCCTCTGCAATTCTGTGAAAACTTCAGCGTATGCATATGAAGTGATGCTAACTAGAATTAATTGACAAGAGATTGTGAATTAAAACCCTAAGAAAGAACACATATGTATTACAATGGTTAAGTGTAGAGGATGATGCAATACCCCATAGGCTAAGATGGATGGGACCTGGAACTCTTACATTTTTAGTGGGAGCACACAATTTCATAAACTATGTGGAAAACAGATTGACAGTTTCTAGAGAAGTTATTCATACAACTCTACTAACCCAATAATTCCATTCCTAAGTACTTACTCAGAATTAATTAAGGGAAGATGCTGGGCATAGATGTGTCATGAAAATGCTCAGAAATATTAGCTGATAAACTAGCTGAAATCAAAACTAAAAACCGAGCCCCACAGAACAAATGGATACCAGATCATAGCTTAGGTACTGCCCTTGGTCCTGTGTATGGCTACAGAGAATGGAAACCAGGCATGTTGGATCCAGATCATGTAACTTTTCCTGCAGTCTGCTATTTGGAATAATGCCTAAGGAGTTTCAACACTGTTCTTCTCCAGGCTCCTCCCTTTTTACTAGCACTCAAGGTTTAAATGAACCATGGCAGCTACAACCTGTGTGTGAACAAGGACCATCTATATACACTCTGGGATGCCCCAGAGTAGGCGGGTAGGAGCAGAGAAGAGATAAGTTGTGTTATTAAAAAATATTTCATCTTGGGATCAATTGTTGAAGAAAACATAACAATGTTAAATATGAAAGTACCTAAATAGAATTTCAAGCCGGGAGGTGGTGGCACACGCCTTTAATCCCAGCACTTGGGAGGCAGAGGCAGGCGGATTTCTGAGTTCGAGGCCAGCCTGGTCTACAGAGTGAGTTCCAGGACAGCCAGGGCTACACAGAGAAACCCTGTCTCAAAAAAACAAAAAAACAAAAAACAAACAAACAAAAAAAGAATTTCAAAATATCTGAAGAAAAATCCCTCATAGATCTGAAAGATCTAAGTAAATTCATAAGTATAATAAGAGTCTAAAGAGTCCTTTCTCAGCCATTAATAGAATTGATAACAGAAAGTCAGAATGAGTACTGTAGACTTGAAACCACATCATCAATCAACTGACTTAACATATTTACAAAAAATGCAAGGCAATCACAACAGGAAACTCTTGTACTTCTCAGAACATGTATATGTTCACCAAGTTAAGTCATATTCTGAATGGTAAGTCATAATAAACTTAGAAGAATGGAAGCATATAGAGTAATTCTCTTTTCATAACACAATCAAATAGAATCAAATAGTAAAAAAAAATAATAATAATAATAAAAAAATCTGAAAAAAAAAACCCAATGTCTCAAACTTCAGCAACTCTCATCTAAATAATCTATGCATCAGTGAAGAAATCATTACATCAATCAACAAGTATTTTAAAGAAAAATTTAAAAACTCATGTTCAAAACTCTTGGGATCCAACTAACGCAACGAACTCTATGGCACTGAACATTCATATTGAAGAACAAGAAGAATAACAAAGGAAGCTTTCCTTATTAAAAAGGGAGAGAAATAAGAACAAGTCAACACAAGAAGACAAACAATAAATAATAGAAGAGGGACCAAAAATCAAGAAAACCATTAAAAGTTAATTCTTCAAAAAAAACAGTAAAACTAATAACTAGTAAAAAATAATCTTAAAGTCAGATCAAAGGTGACAAACTTATTCATTGAAGGTTTTTATAGAACTGTAATAATCAGTTGGTGAAGAAAATGCAGAAAAATGGCCTAAAAGAGAACTGAGAGAGACCCTGCAGGTCTAGGCAACTGCACTTCTAGAAGGAAGGAGTATTCCAACACAGGAAAGAAAATGTATCAGACAACCAAGAAAGGAAAACACCCTCTCCAACCTCACCTTATATACTCAGACTAACAGAACCACACTAGTGCTAAAAAGCTAAAATTATAGAAACACTATAGCACATAGGAGTAAGTCTTTGTGACTTTAAATTAAGAAAATGTTTCTTAAATAGAAGATAAGTCAAAACCCATAAAGAGTGATAAAGTTAATAAAAGTTGAAGACACATTTACTCTTACTCAATACTGTTAAAGACTAGGTAAATTTGAAAGGTGACAGAAACATTTTAAATAACCGTATTGATAGCTACAAATATACATTTGTCACAACTCATTAAACTGTGTCCTTTAGCATATGTATAGCTCAATACAGCTGGCTTTGAAAACTACACATTTTCACCCATCTTGCATCAGACTGTCTCTAATGTGTACATCTTGCCTTTGTTCTACTGATCCACAGGATCTTAAGAACTCTTACATGGACATCAGGACGGACATCACTGATTGCTTGGAGTTCACAGCTTTACAAGCAGGAGACACACCTGTGCAATCACTGGCTACAAATACGTACCCAGGGAGATATTTGCAAATCAGCATGGAAGCATGCGGTTTCTGTGAGAATTTAATGACAGAACATGGAATTTGAGAAATGCAAAGAAATGTCTGTTCACCGGGCATCTCGTGTGATTATCGTTGACTCTGAATGATTTGTGTCAGTCCAAGTCTGTGACTCCCCCCATAAAAACATCCTGCAATGGACTCTAAGCTTCTCAGCACCAGCATCCTCACTTTCTAATGTAGCTGACAGAGGGCAGAATATGATCAAAACACATTGTATGAAACTCTAAAAGATCCTCATAAAGTTTTCACAAACAATTCAGTTTTAAAATAAACACAGGAAGAACGTCAAATGTTATTTCTATCAAACTCTCTTTGCTTCAGGTAAACATATAGTAAACATGAACCAGAAGGACAGTGCACACAGGAATAAGTCTCCCTCAGCAGTCTTGTTAAACTTTGGATCTCTGCACAGTTTTCCAGCAGAAAATAAGGTGAGAAGGTTCAAAGTTCTTCCTGCAAAGAACTAGCACCTTTTAAAATATGAATTGACAAGTGCAATAAATCCAAATTTTGGAAACAAAGATTTTCATAGAAAATGAGGACAAGAATGGTAACAATCAACCTTTGATGTATTAAAAAGTAGTGCATTCACACCCTGCCCCAGTATAGAGCGAGTTGATTTCTGTTTTTCCATGACTAGATTATGCAAGAATGATCTGCTTGTGTACTGAAGTCAATGGTGGGATTTACAAGGAATATGTGTAAAGTACCTGGAAATAGACCATCTTAAAGGGTTTGCAGCTCAGCCATTGGTGCTGAGGTGAACTTGAGGTGAGCAATTTAGCTTGTGGTGCTTGGGTTTCTAAGGCAATACCACCTCCTTACCTGGGACTATTTAGTAATCACCATCAGTGAGTTGGGACAGCTCTAGTATTATATCCAAGATATTTAAGAGAAGACCATTAGTACAAGGTAACATGTACATTGGGCAAATATTTATTGGTCCTCTGTGTTGCAGTTGCACCAGACTTTGGTACCATTGTGAGGTCTTTACAACCCTGTTTATGTCTGATTTCCTGGGTCCAAGAGTGGCTCCCATTATTATCAGGTTCGCTTTGGTACATAAAAATGCCTTTTCTCAAACACAAAACTATATATAATCAGGTGGCTTTGTAACAACACATATCAAGCCATGGCATCAAACCCCACCTCTTCGGCCTCACCCCATCCCACCACACAGGCAGATGAATGCACACAGCCACAAAGCACGACACTCCCCTTACATCCTCAGAGGATATTTTAAGGATACATGGTGACAGAGTTCCAAACCAACATTCCTGGAATGTAGCCAGAACCCTTCAGACAATTATTCAGATCCACAGTTAGCTCCTGCTTCCAGTAACCATGTAGCTTTCACTTCCTATATTTGTCCCTGAGGCCATTGCCTGTGGTTCTATTTTACCACAGATAATGTGAAGAACAGGAGTCAGGCCACTGAATAGATGATATGCATGCCAGGACATTTGAGTATCTACAAGTTCACAGCTGACTGCTGGACGTAAGGTGTTGCTCACACAATTACAGATACAGCTGATATACACAGGATCCTACAGCCACTGCAAAGCAGATGGCTAACGAGACCTATCACGACAGGTTAAGGAACCAAAAATTGCTGGTGCCTTTTAGCTCCAAGGATCCTGGACTTGGCTAACTGCTCAGGGAACAAGGGCTTAGGCCAGTAGAGTCCTTCACTCAGAAGTGCATGCACTTGAGGTCTTCAAATATTGCTAACTAAATGGGTAACTTTCTATGGATTAAAATCAAAATGTAAGATGTCATTCCCAAAGTAAACCTCATAGCTTGACTATGGGAAGTGTAAGTTGAAACAAAAGGAAGGGACTGTTGAACAAAATAGTGGCTTTTCTTTGATTTAGATTCTTATGGTTGCTATGTGCATATTAATGCCTGTCTCTTCATTCAACATATCTAATGACTACTACACTTGCAGTATCTTTGTCTCAGGGACCTTCTCTCAAAGGGAAGACCCTGAAGAGAATAAAGGTTCTAAGAGAACTGAGAAATTACTTAGTCCTAGACTAGTGCAAAGACTAACCTGAACAGCAATCTTGACAAGGCACCTCCTGAACATCTCTGGGAAGACAGGAGAAATGCTGCTCCTAAACCTGAATCAGACCTATATGCTCCTGAATGTGTTCTTTGCTGCCTCTCCCTCTGCTGAGCTGGACCCCACTAATGGCCACCTGGAAGGTTCATTCCTACTGGATTACTGAATAATTGTCTATGGAGTCACCATTCTGGGTCAGGTTCTTCATGCAGGGATAATGGAGGGAGTCTCTTTGAGAGGATTCGTGGTCCCCTGTACTGTAGGGAGGGAGCTCGAGGCCTTGAGTGAAACAGTTTTAGAGATGGCTGAGCCTCAAGGCTTGTGAGAGATGCATCTCTGAGCCTACAGAGGAAGAAGACTATGAAAGAAAATACATGAGATGTTAGTAAATGGAAAATAAAATATTTCCTACCCATTAAAGCAAAAATCAAGCACTGAATCTGACTCCAGATGTAGTGGAGAATAAGAAAAGCCAGGAGTGCTAGGCAGATTGCTAACTCCTGTGAGAAAATAAGAAGAAATCTTCACTGACATCATCACAAATCATTTCTTTTAGACATATCATTTACACAAACTTTTTGCATCAGATGGAGACCTACTATGTGTTACTTGTGGAGACACTACACAGCTGTTAAGGAAAATATCCTTCCTCATCAAATACAGAAATCTCCCTAAAGTGTCTAGAAATAATCAGTCCATCTCATCCATTTTGGTTTTTGTTTTTAACCTATAACTAGTCCTAGAAAGGTTGCTTACAAAGTTTACTTTTGTCATTTTGTATCTGTGAATAGCAATCAGATACAAAAGCACCTCCCTCTTAACTCTCCAAACTGATGTCCCTTTGACACCTGGAAAGACTAAGTCCCCTTGAGCAGGTACAAGAAAATCATGCCGTTCACTGATCAATGTCACCTGATGGTGGAGGAGTACAGACCAGCACAAGTTGAGTGACAGCTTGTCATCCAGCAATTCTCACCCCTCACACACATTATTAGGAGTCTGCCTGACTAACATTCTTCCTCAAGAAGAAACTGTAAATGGACTCTATCGGCTCTTGGAGACACACAAACATCTAATGAAGCATTAGAAGGACCTGGACTTCAAATTTTCATTATAAAAATAAATGCTTATCAGTTTATATTATCAAATACTTTTTAATCAAGTGTTTCTATAAAAATACAGGAAAGCCTGTGTTTTCCTGCCTGAAGAAACACAAGGTTAGGAAGCACTGGTTTAATTGAGCCAAGACTATCTAACCACTGCAAGCACATTTCTGGAAGACACAAATCCATGATTATTTTACAGAGCAAATTTAAACTAAATAAAATAATTTTTGGTGATTGCTAGTAATGACTCCAAAGCAGGTGATTAGTCTTTGGAAGCCCAAGGGGAGATCACAAAGGCTGAGTAAGGGCAAGTAAACGTCACAAAGAACCAGCAACACCAGCCAGCCAGTCACTGCAGATAAAACAGCTTTGTACAGCATGCCTCAGGGCTAGGCTTGTTTGCACCCCATCCCCTGGAAAGCTTTGGATGAGGTCACCATAGACAAAGGGAATTCGGTTCTTTGTTTATTCTCTGGTAGAATGCTTAAGTGCAAGCCAGTGGTGGAGAATGAGCTAGGGCTGCATTTTCCCAGAGTAGTGGCTTCCCTCTGCTCTCTGGATGTATCTATTCTAGCAGGGCTTCAGCACGTGTGAAAAAGCATACAGACACAAGAACGTCAACACTAACCTGAAAGGTAGCTGCAGTTGAACTAGATTCCTTACCACTCATTGCTGCCTGCTCATTGGCTGCGGCTTCTGCCACTTCTGCGGACAGCACACTGGAATCCTCAGCACTCGGAGGCCCTATTTGACCCAGACCTTCACTCCCAGGAGTGCAAGGAGGGTTGGAGATGGTTTTCCGGCTTTGGCCTTTATACCAACTAGGGTAAAACAAGGGATCGGCAGTTTCCGCTGCTGAAGGGCCTGAAGTTTCAGACTGTGTGGTCTGCTGAGAGCCAGTGGGCACCACCTCCCCCTTAATCAGAACGGATGGGTTGGCAAGTTTAAAAAAAAAAAAAAAGAAGGAGAAGAAAAAGAGGAAAGAGCAGTTGGTGTTATTTCCCTTCGGGTTTGAACACCCTGAGCTCTTTGGGGTTCTGGGGCAGAAGGCCCATCAAAGGATCATGCCTCTGACTGGCATCTGCATGTTTCTGTTTTTGCCTTCCACTAGGTGGTAGCCCAGATAGGAGCAAAGCACAAGCCTTGAGTGAAATGTTGCATACAAAATACCATGTATGGCAAATTATTGACCAGAATTGACTCTGGCATTATGCATGGGTCCCAAAATCTGATTTTTAAAAACCAACACTGACTTAATTGATCAAACCCAACCCTCATTGATGTTATCCCTTCTTTCAATGCCAGTGCAACTGGAATACTCCGAAGTTCAAGGTTCTGGGAATTAAAGTGTTATATCCTGGATTCCTATGGAGACAGAGTACCAAATACAATTCCGCGTCTGAGTTCTCAGGGTTTTTATTATTTCTGTCAATAATCTCAACCCACAGAAGCAGAACCAGAATCTTTGATTAGTCTACTGTTCCAAGTTCATACAATGACTGGGATTCTGTGCACCGAAGTGCCCTGGAAGTCCACATAAAGCCCCAGACCGGACAGTGACCTTCTGTAAGCCTTGGGTAAGCTGATCAGGTACCTCTTCAAAGACTTTGAACCACACTATCTTCCAATGACTAACAAATGGTAAAACAAGCTTCAAATGACTAACAAATGGAAACACAAGCTTCAGCTGCTTGCCCTCCAAGGAGAAGGCAAAGTTGTGTTTCAGGGTAAGCTACTCAAACTACTGTGGTTTCTCTAGTTACGTCCTCTATTATATATATGACAGTCAAAGTTCTGAAGTAGAATCACTTTCATTTCTTACCTCATATAATTTCTATACTGTACTCCATGTTCCCATTGACTAAGAAAAAACAAGGTTGTTCCCATGAACAACTCTTATTGCACACACTTTCTTTCTCTCTCTGCCTCTCTGTTTCTCTCTCTCTCTCTCTCTCTCTCTCTCTCTCTCTCTCTCTCTCTTTCTCGACAGAGATGGCCTCAGATCTGAAAGTGTTGTTGGGAGAAAAATAGCATTAAATTAAATCTTGCTAACCATAATAATGGTGACGAGCCTTCTGAGTCGTCTAGAGGGCATTCATTTCTCCCTGGCATTGTAACTGTCCTTATCTCCTCTTATCTGCCACCTACAAGTTTGGCACACAGTTATCTTTTTCTTAGAGCAGAATAAGTTGTTTAGAGTACTTGGCAACAAGGTAGTTTGGCAGGAAGGAACTAGTCAATGGTTACCTGTGTCACCAGGACATCTGCAGCAGGTGGCATGGCTGCAAGTGGTTCTGGAGAGGAAGCAAGTAGTGGTCCTGGGGCAATGGGGAGCTCTGCAGCCAGCTGAGAAGGCTCTGCAGCCTTTTCCAGAGTCTCCTCTTCCCCTGAAGATTCTATTTGAACATTTTCTGCCTCTTCTCCTTCTACTGCATTTTCTCCTTCTCCTTCTTCCTCTATTTCTCCTGCTTCATCTTCATCTTCATCTTCTAATGAGATAAGATATTTTAAAAACTTTTTATTAACTACCATGATATCCATAGAAACAGTTGATAACTAGCACCTACAAGCCTAGGGATAGAGAAGTCACTTCAACCAACACTTGACAATGGACCATGTCTATCATGCAGAAACCTTGTGCTTCTTGCATGAGCCACAGCAGGGCAAATATGAAAGAACTAATGCTTTGCTTCTATTCCCAGTATGAAGGTGTATGCCCTGCCCCTCATACAACCTCACCCACAGAGCCTGTTCACATTTCTATCATAGCCAGCATTTCTGTAAGCTCCTGGAGAGAGAAGAGATGAGGTTGTGACACACTTTTTTCTGTCTTGTTAAATGAAATGCAATCCTCTTTCCTATCAGAAAACAATGGCCTATTTTAATTCAGTGAATACATGCACTTTTCATTATAATAAATATTATGACTTTTTAAAATCTACTGACCTTAAAAGTCACTCAAGAAACAATAAAGACAGACTTTATCTTCTTATCTTATTAAGCACAAATCATAATAATCTAATTAGTATGGAAGCATGGGGTTTCTGTGAGATTTTAACGACCATAAATGGAATTTGAGAAATGCAAAGAATTGTCTGTTCACTGGGCATCTTGTGTGATTATCGTTGACTGTGAATGATTTGTGTCAATCCAAGTCTGTGGCTCTAAACTTGTCTGTGGGGCTAGCTGGAGGCCCCACAGTTTCATGGCATAGCTGGAGGCCTAGCCCAGTACTGTTTGCATTTCTCTTTCACATTGCTATGAGTCGAAGCAGTGACAGTTGGGCTCAGATCCAGAGTTGTCTCCCTTTCAAGCATTTCATCAGGATATTTCTAAGAGTGGGAATTCTGAGCCAAAATTGAAAGACACAGTTATAGCTCGTGGGCCTTATCCTAATTCCACACCATGACTGTGACTTGTCACTATCTCATCCTCAAGTTGAGGGACTGTCATATCTAGCTCAGATGTCTTCTGCATTTTCTTTTCAGCTGATCTTTAATCTTTTTCCTTTACACCACTATGATTCATACTACAGGATAGAGTTGAAGTTGTTATCATCATTTATGTCAATTAGTAAGGATTTTGTTACCCAGAGTCATACTCTTGATAATGGCATTTAAATGCTATAAAAATAAACAGTCAAAGGCTGAGTGATCCTGTATTAAGACTGAGGATCACACAGGTGTGTGATCCTGTGGAGATCTGGATGTACTTTCTGGAGGGTTTTGCACATATCTTTCACAAATGTGCAATTCAAAACAGATAGTCAAAGAATTAACACACCTCTAGAAAAGTCAATTTCACGGATAATTTTTTCTTCTCTACTGAGGTTGACTGTGAAGTTGCTCATGATCTCATAACCTTGTTCTATTTTCTCCATCTGAAATGCCTTCGATGCTTCCACGATCCTGCAGCAAAGACACTTGTTACTTTCTGTTACTGTTTAAAGTCTGGTGACCTTGGGCAAAAATGCAAAGAGTGCTGTTCAATCAAATGGAAAGGACTCACTTTTGCAACAGGGTCTTGGCGTTCTGTGAAAGCAATAGAGAGGTGTTTACTTGGTTTCTTTTCATGAAGTTTTTAACACATAATTCCTCTACTTGTGAGTCTAAATCTCTTAGCTGAGGTCCTAAATGCCACCCTCTCTACTTAATATCAAATGGATAAAGGTTTTAGTTAATGAAATAGACTTTTAAAATGAATAAATTAGTGAAGATGTGATCACAGTTAATTCTCAGCACTGACCCTTTGTGTTTGTGTCTCCGCTGCCAAAAAGCATTACCTGCAGAAACACTGCCATTTCTGGCTCATCCATGAATTGGATTCCTGACTCCACCAACTTTGATACATTCTCCAGGTGATCTGAATACTTTCTGATAAGAGTTCGGACATGTTCCAATTTCTCCTCCTGTGTTCGGGTGATGGCTTGGGTCATTTCAGTCTTCCTCTCCTCCATGATGCCGTATAGGTGATCAAACTTCTCACACAGGTCCTGTTTCTGCTTTCTGCAGCACTCCTGTTAGTTGGGTTAACCAATGTCACAAATGGGTTGTAGGGGAAATCACCTGGACATTTTAGGAGACAAGAGCATTTACCTCTAGAAGATATGTACTTTTCTTTCCCCTTTGGCTGTCTCTGTAGGTGTAAACACTGGTAAAGCTTTGAAAGCAGAATATCATTGTTTAACTTTCTGAAATTCCATAATAGTCACCACCCATGACACATATCTACCAGTGGAAATAGAATAATGAAAACAAACAAAACCAAAAAATCAACTTCAAACAAGCAAACAAAATACAAACCAACCTACATACTATTAAACAACTAGGAAAGGGCTAGAGAGATGGCTTGTTAGTTAAGGGTACTGCTTATTCTTACAGAAGACCTGGATTCAATTCCTGTTACCCACATGGTGGCTCACAACCATCTGTAGCCCCAGCTCCAGGGCATCCAATGTCCTCTTCTAACTTCTGTAGGAACAGGCGAAGCATTCAAACACATAAAGTAAAAGGGGGAAGCTAGAGTATAAAGACTTTTTTGGTGCATTTGTGGAGCAGACTTCCACTTGTAGGCAAAGCCTATTTCCAAGAATGACTATGTCTAATGTCTATGTCTATGTCTGTCTGTATCTATCTCATCTATCTATCTATCTATCTATCTATCTATCTCTATCTATCTATATACACACATATATACACTCAAAACATAAGTAGAAAGCAAGACCTGGCAACTAAGGGAACAGGGTTTACTAAGCTGAAAGAGCATGAGATAAAGGTCCCAGTGAGATCACAGGTGTCAGACATAAATTACTTGGGTTGCCATGATAGGAGAGTGAATTAAGATAACCATGTATCTCAGCCTGCTCACAGCCCTGGGGCCCTGGACACAGGAACAATCAGATCTTAAGACACTGGCATGCACACACTCGAATGCACACGCGTGCGCGCCACACACACACACACACAACACACACACACACACACTACACACACACACACACACACACACACTGAGCCTCCTAGAGCTGGAAAAACCAAAGGTAGATGAATAGGAGAGCTGGACAGTTAATTGTGATTTAACATGGACTCATGAGGCATATAGTCACCACCTATGACACATATCTACATCTGCTAAAGAGAAGGAAATGTTGAAAGAAAGCCCCCCCCCCACCGCGTCTGCAAGTCTGATTCTCACATTTAAAATGTGTGGCGGCCCAGTACAATCTAATCTATAAATGTAGACATACATATTAGATGGCAGTTTGAGAACATGCCCATTCTGGAAACAAATATAAAATAGTAGGTTTCCACTTATGGTGTATGACCCCCCCAGACATGACCCTTAGACCAGGACTATTTACCAGTCATGAGTTCCCTAAACTTCAGTAAGAGCATGTCTAGTTCCCCCATAGTACTGGGCATGGTTAATGTAGATACTCATAACTGGTCAAATTTATTGAAATAAGTGGGTGATTGATTGCCTGGCCCTAAATGGTACATCTATGTCATTCCCTTCCTCAAAGCTCAAAGATTCATAGACGTGGGGGGCGGGGGGACAGAATATGAGAGTCAGAGACAAGAGGAATGCTATAAAATGTCATCTTGTGGATATGACGTGGCAATGGCACTCCTGAATTCATAGAAGATATAGTTACTTGTCACAATCTGCACAAGATCAAGCTGTTAACGTTGCTTATGGGGAGGAAGGCTTCTGAGTTTTACCCTGGCTTATGAACTGTTGGAAGTGAATGGCTTCTGGAGAGAGGGTGGATTTTCTTCAGAATTATTACCACTGCTAAGTCATTCATGTTGCAGTAAATAACCCCACAGGTAAGTTCATGCAAACAACCTAAGTGAATACAGTAATATAAAACCAGAAAGTTTTGGGAAGAAGAAAATATTCAGAGACAGTGGTATTGGGAGGAAGATATGATCAAAATACATTATACCCATGGAATTGTCAACAAATAAAAATAATCGGTTGGGTTTTGTTGTTTGTTCTTTGTTTTTTTGGTTTCTTCTTGTTGTTTCTGTTGAGACAAGGTTTCTTTACGTAGTCCTGGCCTTCCTAGAACTCACTATTTAGACCAGGCTGCCTTTAAATTCACAGAGATCCACCTGCCTCTGGAATGCTGGGATTAAAAGCATGCACCACCAAGCTCAGCCCAAATAATAAAACTTTTAAAATTTACATAAAATGTTTGCGAACAAAGGCCATTTATCAGATCTACTATGTTGAACGTGGATTTTAAAGTTAAGAACTCTCAAAATATTTCAGATTTATATTCCTTAGTTTATTGTGTCATCAAAGTTAACTGCTTACTATCTATCAGGCATCACACAATCCAAAACCTTACCATGATTTTCCAATGTTCAGGAAATGACAAATATAAAATTCATTATAAATGATAATGCAAAACAAAATGATTATGTTTTTAATTTCTAGCAGAAAAAGGACATGTTCTCCTCTTGCTTATTTGGCCTTTAATATGATTCTCTGCAGACCGTGATGAAACAAAAACCAAAAATCTTCCCCTGGAGTGGGAAAATTCAGCCTTCACCCCTGGAATCCTAAGATTGAAAGCTTTGATAAAATATGATTTTCAGAGAACCCAATGTGGTTCACACAGGAAATGCTCTAGAATGGCAAGTCTCACTTGTTCATTCTGTTCTCTTTGTGGCTGACTTGGTGTCCCTCTATCTTGGGGGGCAGGACCACGAGAATGCAACCAACAAACAATAAACAACCTGGCTATCAGTTTTCTTATAGAAACAGGTATATGCTACCTAATAAAATAGTCAATCATTCTGAATCAAATCCTTCCTGTATCTCTGTAAATATGAACCTGCACTCCTCTCAGTGGTCACCGTGCAGTAGCCTGCACCCTCTCAGTGGTCACCGCGCAGTAACCTGCGCCCTCTCAGTGGTCACTGTGTAGTAACATGAAAAACAGAATGGGGAAAATGTGGCCTTCATGAGAAAAATGCAGATTTCTTTGTATCTATGTATCTGCAGATAGGAAACTTTAAAAAAAAAATGGTTATTGCCTGAAAAAAAAAAAAAAACAACATGAGTACAATCATATTTCCCTCTTTTCCACAAAACCTTATATTCTCTTCCAGGATTTCCCCTTGCTTTTTACTGTAGTTCTTTATTATAATTTTTTTTTATTATAGATTAAGGCCAATTTTCCATCCTTCCTCCTCTACTTCTCTTAATAGTAGTTTAAGTAAGACACATAGTTCATGAACTTGTAAGTTTATTTTTTTCATATAATTTCCATTTTCTTCTTTTTGATGTCTCTGGTTTCTATGCTATGTGTGTGCATATGTGTGTGTGTGTGTGTGTGTGTGTGTGTGTGTGTGTGTGTGTGTGTATGTGTGTGCATACACCTTGCACCTGCATGTCTGTGATTAGCTAGTGAATTAAGATCACATACATTGGTTGCAGGACATAATCAATGTGGAACTGAGCTGGAAGGTTTTCAGAGGCACTGTTACGGCTGCTGGGAGAGAAAAGCCATCAATAGTCTTACCCATTACTGAATCCTCCATGCTACAGGGTTTACTCCTCAAAACACCACTTAACCTCTGGACAGTTGTTTAAAAGATGCTGTGTATACTTATGACAGGTCAGATTGGATAACTGATGATGTCTCTCTGAGTGTACAGCTCCAAGTCTCTGTAACTTAAAAATGTGGAGATATTTCTGATGTTCTCCAGGCTCAACATTCCTCTCTCCATTCCCAGCCGGTTTTAGAGTGCACCAACAGAAGTAAGACATAAACACCAGACCCAGTTTAGGCATGGGCCATAGGCATGGCGGAAAAATTCTAAAGTGATTATGACCACTGTTTTCACCATTAAGGAGTACAGCTCTGTGTCTAAAATAGTCTGAAGATAAAGCCTGAGCCTGGCCACTTGTCACTGAGCAACTGCCATTCCACCACCCATTTATGTCTCCACCACATTCCTCCAGCATTCATCTGGACACACTTGTGCAGAAATGCAGCTGCATGTGAGATACAGCACTTCAAAAGTCCCATGCCATTCCTCCCCGCAAGAAAAACAGACATCAAGTTAATAATACTGAACAAAGAACCAACTTAAGTGAAATGAAGATAGCAAGCCCAAGCATTTGTTTGCAAGGCTCCAGTTATAAACACTTAGAGAAGTCCCATGATCACAGGGTAGAATGTTTCTAATGAAGGAACAAATTGAAACTTTAGGTACCGGCTGAGCTTCAGACCCTGCCTTCTCGGCCTGCTCCCTTGCTCATCAATATAACTCTGTATTGGCTAGGGGTCCGAGATGTCCCAACTGATGCTCATTCTGTTGCATTGGGATTATTCCTTCTTGTGAGGAGGATAACTTATGTGACATGTGACATTTATATAATGCTTGCTGTTTATACCATTGGCATCATGGCTTTTCTGGGCTGGTCCAGACCATGTAAAATCTCCCTAGGTAAACCCTGTGAAGCCGGGGGCAGGAGAACAGACTCAGGAAAGCCATGTGGCTTGAGGAGCAAAGATTTAGCTCATGCACTCTGCAAATAGCATGAATCTAGGAAATGTTCCTTCTCCTTGCTCCCAGTATTTTGGAGTTCTCACAAGAATAGAGCAAATGCCAACTTCCCATTCATTTGCAGTTTTTTTTTCCTGGAGTAAGCTACTCAACTTTGCCATTTTGAATAAGCAGGACCCTGATAATCATCTTACACCATTTACAACAGGCTCCAGTAAGTCAACTGATGCTTTATTTTTATCATCCAGACAAGTGTACACATTCCATGATGATTCAAGGTGGCATGATATACCACTAATCTCCTTGAACATGCCTTTTACTCCAAGTTTATCATCACAACAAGTGTGAAGCAGTATTATCATGCCACTATAAAGCAGGGAAGTTGATGAACAAATAACATAAGTTGTTCCGTCTCCCACCACCCTATGGAGGTTATAGGTTTAAAAGGTGGATGCTTGTGTGATCTCAAACCTTTTGAAACAGAGCATAGGAATCACAGTTAATGACCCCTATGCTCCACATGAAACACCTAAACGATGAGACTGCCATGCTCATCCACACATCTGCCCATTCACACCTGGTGTTACTAGCTATTAAAAATATCAGACTCACTGGACAATGGTGGGAAACACAGAAATACACAAGTAAGGCATTGAAAGTTTCCAAGCATGATGGCTTGTGTCTCCATTGCCAGTATTCAGAAGGCATGAAAGAACATTATATTAAGTTCAACCTGGGCTACAGCTGATAACCTGTCACAAACAAATGAACAACAAGCAAAACCTCCAAGCTTAGTCCTGCTATTAAAAGTTCTGGCCCTTTAATATTTTCCTCTTGACCATTCCTCCCATGAAAGTACTGGTTAGACATGAATGTAGACATTCAAAATGGTCATTATGAACCAGTATACATGTACATTTTGTTTTTTATCGTATTGTCTTAAAAAGTCCAACAACTGGAATAAATACATCAACACGGATTTTATTTTTTTTTTCAGATCACTGGGGACTGGCCTAGGTGACTTTGTGTACTAGAAAATTTTCTTTTTATCCTCAGCCAGTTTTTATTTTATTTTTATACAGGCTACTTTAGAACTTCTAATCCCCCTGACACACCTTCCTGAGGAGCTGGGATTAGAGGCATGAGTCACCAAATCTAGTATGAAAATGAGCAGTTTAAAGACCACCAACATCGTAATGACTTGGAAGTAGTGATAATATACCTTCTTTAGAAATCTGTACAAAAGTGAACCGTATTGGATAAAGTCATTACCAGTAAGAAAGGGTGATGATTCTTACCTTGGCTGCTCTCCATACTGTCCCTAACTAAACTCCTTCTGCTGATTTAGCTTTAAACCTGTACTTTCTTGGCTTGCTCTCAAATGTAACTAGAGACAGCTGCTTCCTGCTGGGACTCTAGCTGGCCTCTGTGAAAGATGCCTGTTGTCCTTCCTAAACACAGCTAGAATCAAGTTGTTTTCCTTCACTCAAGATTTCAGTGGACCACAGAACTTTCCACACATCTTTTGATGTCCTTATCCCAGACAGGAAGCCAGACTCTCCACAGAGAGTCCCAGGAGCTGGCTAGAGATTGCCTCCCTCAACACAAGTAGCGATCTATTTATAACACACCAGACTCAACCTAGCCACAGTGGACTGCTGATTCATACCAGTGACTGACTGATCTTCATTGTAAATAAGAGGAAACAGTTTATATTGTCCACTTATGAATCTCCTGGGCTCTTCGCCAAAAGAAAATATTTCTTCCGTAAGTAAATCTCCATGTATCAAAGATATTTTAGTAATATGAGTGTGGAGAAGAAAGGAAATTGATTTTGGTGATGTGCAAATCTAAGATGGGATAATTAACCCCCCTGGTTTTTTTAAAAAAGGGGGGAAAAAAAAATTTTTTTAAATTTTTTTTTGGCCCCGGAAAAAAAAACAAAAAAAAAAAACAAATTTATTAAAATTTTTTTTTAAAAAAAAAAAAAAATTTTTTTTTGGGGGGGGGGGGGGGAAAAAGGGGAAAAAAGGGGGGGTTTAAAAATTTTGGGGGGAATTTTTTTTTTTTTAAAATTTTGGGGCCCCCCCGGGGGCCCGGGAACCCGGGGGGGTTTTTTAACCCCCCAAAAAAAATTTCCCCCCTTTTTTTTTAAAGTTTTTTAAAAAATTTAAAAAAAAAATTTTTTTTTCCCCAAATTTTTTTTTTCCCCCAAAAAAAAAAGAAAACCCCACAAAATTCTGGCCCTTTTTTTTTTGGGGGGGGGGTTTTTAAAAAAAATTTTTTTAAAATATTAAAAAGGGGGAAAAAAAAAGGGGGGGGGGGGTTTTTTTTTTTCCCCCCCCCCCCCCTTTTTTTGGGGGGGGGTTTTTTTTTTTAAAAAAAAAAAAAAAAATTTTTTTTTTTTCCCCGGTTTTAAAATTTTTGGGGGGCCCCCCCAAAACCCCCCAAAAAGGCCCCCAAAAAAGAAAAAAAAAAAACCCGGGTTTTTTGGGGGGGCCCCCCTTTTTTCCCCGGGGGGTTTTTCCCCGGGGAAAAAAACCAAAACCCCCTTTTTTTTCCCCAAACTTTTTTGGGGGGGAAAAAGGGGTTTTTTTCCCCCCCCCCCCCCCCCCCCCGGGGGAAAAAATTTTTTAAAAAAAAAAAAGGGGGGGGAAAAAAACCCTTTTTTTCAAAATTTTTTTTAAAAAAAAAAAAAAACCCCCCCCCCCCCCCCCAAAAAAAAAAAATTTTCCCCCCCCCCCCCCCCCCCCCCCCCCCCCCCCCCCCCCCCCCCCCCCCCCCCCCCCCCCCCCCCCCCCCCCCCCCGGGGGGTTTTTTTCCCCCCCCCCTTTTTTTTTTTTTTTTTAAAAAAAAGGGGGGGGGTTTTTAAAAAATGGGGTTTTTGGGGGGGGCCCTTTAAAAAAATTTTTTTTGGAAAAAAAAAGGGGGGGGAAAAAAAAAATTTTTTTAAAAAAGGGGGGGAAAAAATTTTTTTTTGGGAAAAAGGGGGAAAAAAAAGGGGTTTTTTTTTTCCCCCCTTTTTTGGGAATTTCCCTTTTCCCCCCCGTGGGAAAATTTTAAAAAGCCTTTTTGGGGCCCCCAAAAAAAATTTTTTTTTTTAAAAAATTTTTTTCCCAAAAAATTTTTTTTTCCCCCCGGGGGGGAAAGGGTTTAAAACCCCGGGAAAAAAGGGTTTTTTTGGGAAACCCCCCGGGGCCCAAAAAAAAAAAAATTTTAAAAAAAAAAAAAGGGGGGGGTTTTTTTCCCAAAAAAAAAAATTTTAAATTTTAAAAAAAAAAAAAAAACAACATGAGTACAATCATATTTCCCTCTTTTCCACAAAACCTTATATTCTCTTCCAGGATTTCCCCTTGCTTTTTACTGTAGTTCTTTATTATAATTTTTTTTTTTATTATAGATTAAGGCCAATTTTCCATCCTTCCTCCTCTACTTCTCTTAATAGTAGTTTAAGTAAGACACATAGTTCATGAACTTGTAAGTTTATTTTTTTCATATAATTTCCATTTCTTCTTTTTGATGTCTCTGGTTTCTATGCTATGTGTGTGCATATGTGTGTGTGTGTGTGGTGTGTGTGTGTGTGTGTGTGTGTGTGTGTATGTGTGTGCATACACCTTGCACCTGCATGTCTGTGATTAGCTAGTGAATTAAGATCACATACATTGGTTGCAGGACATAATCAATGTGGAACTGAGCTGGAAGGTTTTCAGAGGCACTGTTACGGCTGCTGGGAGAGAAAAGCCATCAATAGTCTTACCCATTACTGAATCCTCCATGCTACAGGGTTTACTCCTCAAAACACCACTTAACCTCTGGACAGTTGTTTAAAAGATGCTGTGTATACTTATGACAGGTCAGATTGGATAACTGATGATGTCTCTCTGAGTGTACAGCTCCAAGTCTCTGTAACTTAAAAATGTGGAGATATTTCTGATGTTCTCCAGGCTCAACATTCCTCTCTCCATTCCCAGCCGGTTTTAGAGTGCACCAACAGAAGTAAGACATAAACACCAGACCCAGTTTAGGCATGGGCCATAGGCATGGCGGAAAAATTCTAAAGTGATTATGACCACTGTTTTCACCATATAAGGAGTACAGCTCTGTGTCTAAAATAGTCTGAAGATAAAGCCTGAGCCTGGCCACTTGTCACTGAGCAACTGCCATTCCACCACCCATTTATGTCTCCACCACATTCCTCCAGCATTCATCTGGACACACTTGTGCAGAAATGCAGCTGCATGTGAGATACAGCACTTCAAAAGTCCCATGCCATTCCTCCCCGCAAGAAAAACAGACATCAAGTTAATAATACTGAACAAAGAACCAACTTAAGTGAAATGAAGATAGCAAGCCCAAGCATTTGTTTGCAAGGCTCCAGTTATAAACACTTAGAGAAGTCCCATGATCACAGGGTAGAATGTTTCTAATGAAGGAACAAATTGAAACTTTAGGTACCGGCTGAGCTTCAGACCCTGCCTTCTCGGCCTGCTCCCTTGCTCATCAATATAACTCTGTATTGGCTAGGGGTCCGAGATGTCCCAACTGATGCTCATTCTGTTGCATTGCATTATTCCTTCTTGTGAGGAGGATACTTATGTGACATGTGACATTTATATAATGCTTGCTGTTTATACCATTGGCATCATGGCTTTTCTGGGCTGGTCCAGACCATGTAAAATCTCCCTAGGTAAACCCTGTGAAGCCTGGGGGCAGGAGAACAGACTCAGGAAAGCCATGTGGCTTGAGGAGCAAAGATTTAGCTCACTGCACTCTGCAAATAGCATGAATCTAGGAAATGTTCCTTCTCCTTGCTCCCAGTATTTGGAGTTCTCACAAGAATAGAGCAAATGCCAACTTCCCATTCATTTGCAGTTTTTTTTTCCTGGAGTAAGCTACTCAACTTTGCCATTTTGAATAAGCAGGACCCTGATAATCATCTTACACCATTTACAACAGGCTCCAGTAAGTCAACTGATGCTTTATTTTTATCATCCAGACAAGTGTACACATTCCATGATGATTCAAGGTGGCATGATATACCACTAATCTCCTTGAACATGCCTTTTACTCCAAGTTTATCATCACAACAAGTGTGAAGCAGTATTATCATGCCACTATAAAGCAGGGAAGTTGATGAACAAATAACATAAGTTGTTCCGTCTCCCACCACCCTATGGAGGTTATAGGTTTAAAAGGTGGATGCTTGTGTGATCTCAAACCTTTTGAAACAGAGCATAGGAATCACAGTTAATGACCCCTATAGCTCCACATGAAACACCTAAACGATGAGACTGCCATGCTCATCCACACATCTGCCCATTCACACCTGGTGTTACTAGCTATTAAAAATATCAGACTCACTGGACAATGGTGGGAAACACAGAAATACACAAGTAAGGCATTGAAAGTTTCCAAGCATGATGGCTTGTGTCTCCATTGCCAGTATTCAGAAGGCATAGAAAGAACATTATATTAAGTTCAACCTGGGCTACAGCTGATAACCTGTCACAAACAAATGAACAACAAGCAAAACCTCCAAGCTTAGTCCTGCTATTAAAAGTTCTGGCCCTTTAATATTTTCCTCTTGACCATTCCTCCCATGAAAGTACTGGTTAGACATGAATGTAGACATTCAAAATGGTCATTATGAACCAGTATACATGTACATTTTGTTTTTTTATCGTATTGTCTTAAAAAGTCCAACAACTGGAATAAATACATCAACACGGATTTTATTTTTTTTTTCAGATCACTGGGGACTGGCCTAGGTGACTTTGTGTACTAGAAAATTGCTTTTTATCCTCAGCCAGTTTTTATTTTATTTTTATACAGGCTACTTTAGAACTTCTAATCCCCCTGACACACCTTCCTGAGGAGCTGGGATTAGAGGCATGAGTCACCAAATCTAGTATGAAAATGAGCAGTTTAAAGACCACCAACATCGTAATGACTTGGAAGTAGTGATAATATACCTTCTTTAGAAATCTGTACAAAAGTGAACCGTATTGGATAAAGTCATTACCAGTAAGAAAGGGTGATGATTCTTACCTTGGCTGCTCTCCATACTGTCCCTAACTAAACTCCTTCTGCTGATTTAGCTTTAAACCTGTACTTTCTTGGCTTGCTCTCAAATGTAACTAGAGACAGCTGCTTCCTGCTGGGACTCTAGCTGGCCTCTGTGAAAGATGCCTGTTGTCCTTCCTAACACAGCTAGAATCAAGTTGTTTCCTTCACTCAAGATTTCAGTGGACCACAGAACTTTCCACACATCTTTTGATGTCCTTATCCCAGACAGGAAGCCAGACTCTCCACAGAGAGTCCCAGGAGCTGGCTAGAGATTGCCTCCCTCAACACAAGTAGCGATCTATTTATAACACACCAGACTCAACCTAGCCCACAGTGGACTGCTGATTCATACCAGTGACTGACTGATCTTCATTGTAAATAAGAGGAAACAGTTTATATTGTCCACTTATGAATCTCCTGGGCTCTTCGCCAAAAGAAAATATTTCTTCCGTAAGTAAATCTCCATGTATCAAAGATATTTTTAGTAATATGAGTGTGGAGAAGAAAGGAAATTGATTTTGGTGATGTGCAAATCTAAGATGGGATAATTACAACTAATTGAAGTCCTGAAGCCATCCTTTAGGAAATGACCTTAGACTTATAATAGACTTTGCCTTGATAATAGAAAAGTAATAAGACCACATGCAAAATCCTGTGCTGAGCATCTTCATTGAGCCTGTACTCTCTACAGAATAAGTGTGATTGTCCCCTTTTCAAAGAAGAGGAAACCAAGGCACTGGGTATACTTATAGTAATATGTATGGATCTTAAAAACATAATTCTAGATTCAAATCACAAAGAAATTACAATGCAATAGCATTTGTAAAATTAAAACACAAGCATACTGTGATGGTTTAAATGAGAATGGTTCCTATAGGATCATATATTTGAATGTTTGGTCCCTAGTTGGTGGAAATTAAGAGGTCTGGCCTTATTGGAGGATGAGTGTCATAGAGGGTAGGCATTGAAGTTTCAAAAGCCTGCACCAGGCTCAGTCTCTCTGCCTAAACTTGAAGATAAGATGTAATAGGTTCTCAGCTACTGCTACCGTGCCATACCTGCCTGTTGCCATACAATAATTGTGATGGACTGAACCTCTGAAACTGTAAGTTGAATGCTTCCTTTTATAAGTTGCCTTGGTCATGATGTCTCTTCAAAGCAACAGAAAAGTAACTAAGACACACATATATAAAACAATATGTATGTATTTTATAAGAATACACACACATAAAGAACTGTTACCTTTGGGAAATGAGGGCAAAGGGAAACAACAGGTAGTAAGAGAGGTCTGCATACAACAATAGAAGGGTGTACCAAAAGCTGAGTGGTTAGTGCCTCAACCTTTTTAGCCACTATTGGAGAGATCTTTCTCCTCCTCAGGGTCATCATGATGACTGCCAGGAGAGCACGGGTTTGTAGCTCACACCTTTACAGGACTTCCTGAAGCACCAATCAGCATATCTGAAGACTATTTAGGTTTTCAGCAAGAAATCTTATTAAATAATAGTAACAGTACTCATTTCCATTGCTGGCCACTGATTTGTCTTGTTGCTAATCTTTCAGAAGACATTGACTGAGAAAGAGCACACACACAATAACTGTCTGAGCAACTTGGGTAAAAAGTTGCTTCATCGAGCTATGAGGTAAGTTCTCTAAAGCACCAGGAAGTGTTTCAGACATATATCAGGAAGGAGGAAATGAATGGAACTTTGCGAAGGGATTTCTATGGTATCTCAGACACTCACTCTCCCCTAGGAGTATCAGGTTTGGTTTTGATTCCTTTTGAGCCAACTGACTTACCTCAATAGTTTTACAGGTGTCCTCCAGCTGGCTGATCACACCCTGGACTCTGTCGTTGCTTCCCACAAGTACCGCAATGCCGTCACTGAGCTCTGACTAATGAAGAGAAAACAAGACTCAAGACATCAGGGCTTTCCTAATCATGGATGGTATGGCCTACTCACAGCATTGTCCTCAAGGGGGTTTAATCCCTAAGGAGTAAACAAATCTACAAACAAGCTTCAAGCTCATGGGTTTCTCCTAAGACTTATTCTTACCATGGGTGAAGAAGAGGAAGCTACTCATGAGCTGCATCTCCAGTTTAGGCTGGTGGGATTGCTCAGTGCTGCCCCTCTGGATTGTAGCCTCAGAAAATAAGTCGAGGATGAAGGTGGCCAAGGAAGGCCAGACTTTTCTAGCATTATTAACTAAGGTGTTAATTAAGTACCTGTAAGAGGTAGGTGTGGGGCATGACTCCTTATACAAAATCTAGAAAATATAATTAATCCCATCTAAAGACTGAGGCTGGGGCCAGTTATGGGAAACCTATGAGCCTCTTGATATTGCAAACAAACTTTGATATTGTGTTGGATGAGGCTTCATAATTTCCACATTATTGCTGGAGAACTGGATTCTGTTAAAAACACAAAGAAAACCTAATTATGATATATATGTATATATCATAATGAATATAGTGTATGAATAATACATAATGAATGATAGTGTATTGAAGCTGGAGGCTTCTGAATTGCATAAGTGGAACAGTATGACATACAAAAATTTGGAACTCAAAATGAATTGTTTGTCTAATGCAGTTCAAGACTAATCTTACTGGAGCAATAAATGCAGTAAATATTCACCTAGAGGGTGTGTGTATATTTCAATCCTACTATGCTAATACAGTGCAGATACATGCAAATGCTCACTAGACTATTGTGCAAACTTAAAACTGCAACATGTGACTGGCTTTAGCACAGACAATACAACTTTAGAATTCCTGAGTTCTTTTGATTCCCAAAGTATTTTTCTGTTCCTATTTACCTTCCTCCTAAACTGGACATGGAGCCACAAGGAGTGCACAATGGGGACTTGGGAAATCTGGCTCTCATCTCCCTTTGGCTTAAACTTCTCCAGGTTATCGAGAAAGACATATAACCAATATAAATCCAAATTTTCCCACATTTGAAAGGAGAGGTCTAATAAATCTGGGTGTAAGGCATTTGAAACCTACAGTCTTCTCTAGATGTGGAAAGTAACATGAAAACCTATTAGTAAACAAGAAGCTACTCTGACCAAAGAGGGAAGAGCTGGGAGTTCTACTTCCCATCTCTCTGCCCATCCCATGAACTTCCAGGCCTCTGAGGGAAGTAGTCAAAGCAGATATCATACAATTCTACCATGCTGGCCTTGGGACTAAGGGGTCGGGGCAAAGAAAATAAACAATAAGTTGAAAATAAATAACAGCAACAAATGCAAATCATAGTACGTGTTGTAACAGGTGTCATAAAGTTTGGCTTCCAAATTGATTTCAACTCTGGTCTCTGATATAAAATTGAAATAATTGTTTCTAAGTGGAAGAAACAGATGTGATAGACCGACTGACACACTCACTCCTTTACCTGCATAGAAGCATAAATTCTAGGCGGCTGCTACATGTTGTAGGGCTGATGAGATGCTATAAAGACTGTATTGAGTTAGAGTGAGGAGGCCCAGATCCAGTTCCTGGGGTGATGGACATGTACTACATTCAAAGAGTGCTTTGAGGGCCAGCAGGAAGCACAGACTTTGAGTTGTTTTGTAGCTATATGCCATGACTCTGTGCCTCATACACAAGGAGTTGGTGAGAAAAGGCTTTGAAGAAGCAGAAGAACATTTTATTGATGAACAATAAAAATTATTCTAGGACTGGAAAGGGAGAGTGAAAACCATCTCATTCTTATCTGTAGCTTTAACTCCAAGTCATCTTTATCAGCTGGAATTTGATCAGCCCCCTAACACTATGTATTTTTAGCCACCTCCAAAGGCCACAGAAAGTGACCCAGCCCTCCTGCACTTTTTTCTCTTTTTTCTCTGATCACCTCTCTGAGCAACTCCATAACCTTGAAGGGAATGGAATTTGAGACAAACTGCAAGGCTACTTCCTGTGAGGCCTTCCACTTCCTGTGAGGCCTTCTACTTCCTGTGGGGCCTTCCACTTCCTATGACCTTCCACATCTATCCTCCCCTTTGTTGCATTCCCCTCTTTGGTCACATGGAGCTAACTCACTAGTACTTAGAAGGGGCTGAGGAGAGGAACTTCCTACCTTCTGCCTCTGGAACACATGAGACAGGGGAGCCACCTGGCAGTCCTTATGAGCGCCAAAAACCTTGCACAAGGAGCAGGTGGGCACTTCACAGTTCAGACAGTAGATGTTGATGCGTTCCTCTTCATGCTCCTCACACATGGGCTGGTCCAATTTTTTTTCTGGCCTGGGAGGAGGTAAGAAAATAAATAACTATCATCCTCCACCAGGGCAAAGCAGAAGGGTGGCAAGCTTTGCAAGCCCCATTGGTCCCTGACCTCCCAACCCCATTCTGAAGACTCCCAAAGCCTTTTCATGGTCAATTGAGTGGGAAATGCTGGCAAATCTCCATCTGCTTGAGCATTTGAGACCAAAGACACTGATGTATAATAGTCTTCAATTAGCGTTTGTCAAATTTTATAGTGTGTTTGCTTCAGTTCAAGATTTAAAATGGCCCCGTGGAAACTGCCCCCTGAAAGTTCAAGACTGGTTTCTGGCCAGCCATTTGGAACTCACTCCAGCTCTGTGCCCACAGATGAGCTTACAGGTTTCTCATTCAATCTTTCTATGAGTGAAGAAGAGTAAGCTACTGATAAGCTGCATCTCCATTTCAGGCTAGTAGAATTGCTCTGTGCTGTCCCTCCAACCTCTAGCCCCAGAAGTCTTTCCCACCTATAAGTCTGAGAACTGAGGCTCTAAAGAGAAACAGAACTGGATAGGTGTGGGTATACCCTCTCTACATAAAACCCAGAATACTTGATGTATCCCATATAAAGCCTGAGCCTGGCAAGATTGCTTAGTGGGTAAGGGCACTTGCTACCAAGCCTGATGGTCTGAGTTCAATCCCAGGACCTACATGGTGGAAGGAGAGAACTGACTCCTGTAAGTTGTCCTCTCAATGAGTATCTATTACAACACACACACACACACACACACACACACACACACACACATACACCATAAATAAGTACATGTAAATTTTTTTAAATTATGGCTTAGATTGTTAGAAATTGAAAATAAATCCAAATTCAAAAATTTCCTCATATTCCCAAATTTAGAAGCATCTCACTAAAGCCACTACTTTTTTCAGTTGCTGTTGAAATATGTTTCTTAAAAACCACAGGATTATATGCATGAGAAATCAATTTATCAGCTAATGAACAAGATTGCTAAAATCATAATGGAATAGAACACTGAATTAAGAGTTACTTGTAGTGAGAATTAACATGTGAAAGTTTTGTTTCAAGTATGTGTGTGGATTATATATGTACATTGTATAATGTAAATGTGCATATGTGAAACCAATATATATAGTTTATATCATTCAGATGTATATCAATGTATTGCAATGTAAAACGTACTGTCTACTGTGGGTCATGAATCCAA
The DNA here is from genome assembly GCA_021653895.1 of Mastomys natalensis. Taxonomy (NCBI): domain Eukaryota; kingdom Metazoa; phylum Chordata; class Mammalia; order Rodentia; family Muridae; genus Mastomys; species Mastomys natalensis. The sequence continues at coordinate 497,697 of JAJTUV010000968.1, forward strand.
GTGTTTGAACACCCTGGTGTCAGTGTATGAGATGGATTATGTAGCTGCAGTCCCAGATTCAGAAAGCAGAGAGACATAATGATATATTTCTACTGCACTGGGTAGCATTTGACATTGGCTCCAGTAAATGGTGGGAAATACCTTTTTGTTTTCTTCTAAGGAAGCTTCATGAGGTTCTAGGCCCAATATTTTGCAAGAGAAATGGTCCCATAGCTGCATATGTTCACAAAATCGATGGCCTCCTGATTGACCCATGGATCTGGGACTCAAGCAAGGAAGCATGGCCATGTATGGGAAGATTGTTTCCTTCCCAGCTCTGTTCTAGAACTCGAGACACAGCCAGTCTTTTTTTTTTTTTTTTTTTTTTTTTTTTGCTGTATAGTCTGTGCCCAGAGCAGAGCCTCACAGAGAGGAGCTCTGCTGAAATATTTGCCAAGTGACTGAGTGATAAAATATAAGTGAAAATAAAAGGAGACCAGAATTGGTTGAGACTTTGTGATCATCTGGAGAGCAGAATCCACAAGATGGCCTCTTCCTGGTCAAGGCCATCTGTACATTATTCCTAGCATTTTTGTTAGAATACCACAACATAGGCATGCTAATGCCCTTTATCTTCCTTAGGCAGGTCTAGATTAGCACATATTGCTAATGCCCTTGTGCTGTATTTATGTCAGCAGATAATACAGAGTCAGCAGAGTGTTATAGAGCTGGAATACAGGAAAACCACACACACACACACACACACACACACACACACACACACACTGAGCATGTGGAAACAGCCAGATTGTTATATTTTTTTTTCATAATACATGGAGAATTGCTTCCTTTATTTCATTAGTAATTTTAGTGTTGGTTTGATTTGGTTTGGCTTTTTGTTTTTGCTTTGTTTAGGGGCAACATGGGTCTAAACTCACCAATCTCTTCTAAATTATGTACCTAAGACAATCCTGTGTACAACTTACACCAAATAACAGATCAAAACAAGGTTGGCGTAGAGAATTGAGGATGTAAACACTGGGAAAGTGGCTGAGTACACTGTCGTGCTTCCGGCCCATGGCTGAATGTTGGAAGTGCCTCTCACTGTTCAATATTGTGGGGACCTATAAATTGTTCTGTCTGGTCTCTGATGTCTCCTGGCTTAGCATAGGTTTTACTGAAGAGTTAGTAGCAAGTCCTGGTGAGAAAATTCAGTTAATGCTGTTGTACTTAAAATGAGCTGAAAGTTTAATTCCATCTCAATTTCTGCATGTGTTGATGTATGGCCTTAAATGCAGGACTAAGTCTTTGATATCAGTTTCTTCCATCAAGAGAAAATCCTAAGGGCCTTCTAACTAAATGTGGCAGAATGAGCAGAGGCAGTTATTTGTGTTTCCTGTGGAAACCTCCCTAAAGAGAGAAAGGAAATAAAAATACATAAAGCAATAAACACAAAAGGTAAGATGACAACAAATAGATGTCTACCAAATGCTGAAAACTGGAAACATCTCAACAATTTCTGCTGATTACCCATGAGACAGATGCCTACAAGAAGCTGGGACTCCTAGAAAGTTTCCAGAGCTGCAGCTAGAATCTTTAGCAGAACCTCTATGGGATATCGTGAAGGTGTGGTTTTGAGGGCATTTAACAAGGAGGACATTTTAAGAGATTCCATATGGAAATGTTCTCCATAAAAGCAAAACTGTAAGCCAAGAGAGGAAGACATGGTTGAAGTGGGAGTAAATGAAAGCAATTCCCAAGCAGAGAGTAGGGCCCAGCCTGAAAGGGCTCACTCTGCAGCAGAAAGCTGATAGTCACTGCCTAACAAGGAAAAACAAAAGCAGGAAATAGGACCATAACGGTAAGATACATATGGGGTGGGAGGGAGAGTTGACTAAGTGGTTAAAGCACATATTGATCTTGCAGAGGACCAGAGTTTGGTTCCCAGCACCCATGTGGTAAGCTCATGACCATGCCTATCTCCAGTTCTAGGGGATCTGACACAATCTTTTGGCCTTTACAGGTGTCAGGCACACATACATGCATCCAAGCAAAACATTCATACATATAAAATAAATTAGTCTAAAATTTTTTTGTTACAAAAAGACAAGCCACTAACACAATTATCATTGGTATAAACAACAGAATGTAGTTATTGTTATTGCATTTTGGAAGTGAGAATTGAGAGTGTGAGAGACCCCACACATATGTAACAGATGTGCAGCTTGGTCTTCATGTGTCCTCAACAACTGGAACAGAGGCTATCCCAAAAGATGTTGCCTATATGTGGAATATGTCCTTCTAGCTGGGCTACCTGGTCTGGCTTGAGTGGGAGAAGAAACACTAGCCCCACAGAGACTTGATGAGCTAGGTAGAGAGATACCAGGGCCCCACCCACTCAGAGAGAAGGGGAGGGGAGGATGGGGGAAGGATTGTGGGAGGGGATGACTGGGAGAAGGCAGTGGGAGGGATGTAAAGTAAATAAGTAAAAATAAATAAATTTTTGAAAGAGTGTGCGAGACAAAGATAGGAACAAGCCTTCTCACTAAAGGCCTTGTAGTCTTGTTTAAGACTCTTTTTCTATTTTGTGGAATAGTTTGAAGAGAATTGGTATTAGGTCTTCCTTGAAGGGCTGATAGAATTCTGCACTAAAACCATCTGGTCCTGGGCTTTTTTTGGTGGGGAGACTTTTAATGACTGCTGCTATTTCTTTAGGGGTTATGGGACTGTTTAGATGGTTTATTTGCTCCTCATTTAACTTTGGTACCTGGTATCTGTCTAGAAAATTGTCCGTTTCATCCAGATTTTCCAGTTTTGCTGAGTATAAGCTTTTGTAGTAGGATCTGATGATTTTTTGAATTTCCTCAGTTTCTGTTGTTATGTCTCCCTTTTCAGATCTGATTTTATTAATTTGGATACTGTCTCTGTGCCCTCTGGTTAATCTTGCTAAGGGTTTATCTATCTTGTTGATTTTCTCAAAGAACCAACTCCTGGTTTTGTTGATATTTTGTACAGTTCTTTCTGTTTCTACTCAGTTGATTTCAGCCCTGAGTTTGATTATTTCCTGACACCTACTCCTCTTGGGTGTGTTTGCTTCTTTTTGTTCTAGAGCTTTCAGATGTGCTGTCAAGTTGTTAATGTGTGCTCTCTCCAATTTCTTTTTGTAGGTACTTAGAGCTATGAGTTTTCCTCTTAGCACTGCTTTCATGGAGTTCCACAAGTTCTGGTATGATGTTTCCTCATTTTCATTAAATTCTAGGAAATCTTTAATTTCTTTCTTTATTTCTTCCTTGACAAAATCATCATTGATTAGAGCATCGTCAGTTTCCACATGCATGTGGGTTTTCCCTTGGTTTTGTCATTATTAAAGCCCAGCCTTAGTCCATGGTGATCTGATAGGATGCAAGGGATTATTTCAATCTTTTTGTATCTGTTGAGTACTGTTTTGTGACCAATTATATGGTTAGGTTTGGAGAAGGTACCATGAGGTGCTGAGAAGAAGGTATATTCTTTTGCTTTAGGATGAAATGTTCTATAGATATCTGTTAAATCCATTTGGTTCATAACTTCTGTTAATTTCAATGTGTCTTTTAGTTTCTGTTTCCACGATCTGTCCTTTGGAGAGAGTGGGGTGTTAAAATCCCCCACTATTATTGTGTGAGGTGCAATGTGTGCTTTGAGTTTTAGTAAAGTTTCTTTTATCTATGTGGGTGCCCTTGCATTTGGAGCGTAGATGTTCAGAATTGAGAGTTCATCTTGGTAGATTTTTCCTTTGATGAGTATGAAGTGTCCTTCCTTATCTTTTTTGATTACTTTTGGTTGAAAGTCGATTTTATTTGATATTAGAATGGCTACTCCAGCTTGTTTCTTGGGACCATTTGTTTGGAAAATTGTTTTCCAGCCTTTTACTCTGAGGTAATGTCTGTCTTTGTCACTGAGGTGCGTTTCTTGTTTGCAACAAAATTCTGGGTCCTGTTTATTTATCCAGTCTGATAGTCTATGTCTTTTTATTGGAGAATTGAGTCCATTGATGTTAAGGGATATTAAGGAAAAATGATTGTTTCCTATTATTTTTGTTATTAGAGGTTGAATTATGTTTGTGTAGCTATCTTTTTGGGGGGTTGTTGGAAGATTACTTCCATGCTTTTTCTAGGTTGTAGTTTCCTTCCTTGTGTTGGCATTTTCCATCAATTATCCTTTGAAGTGTTGGGTTTGTGGGAAGATATGTGCAAATTTGGTTTTGTCATGGAATATATTGGTTTCTCCATCTATAGTGATTGAGAGTTTTGCTGGGTATAGCAATCTGGGCTGGCATTTGTGTTCTCTTAGGGTCTGTATGATATCAGACCAGGATCTTCTAGCTTTTATAGTCTCTGGTGAAAAGTCTGGTGTAATTCTTATAGGTCTGCCTTTATATGTTACTTGACCTTTTCCCCTTACTGCTTTTAGTATTTTTTCTTTGTTTTGTGCATTTGGTGTTTTGATTATTATGTGATGGGAGGTATATTCCACAAAATAGAAACAAAAGGAACACTACCCAATTTGTTCTATGAAGCTACAATCACACTCATACCTAAACCTCACAAAGACCCAACAAAGAAAGAGAACTTCAGACCAATCTCTCTTATGAATATCGATGAAAAAAATACTCAATAAAATTCTAGCAAACCGAATCCAAGAACACATCAAAACAATCATCCATCATGATCAAGTGGGCTTTATCCCAGGAATGCAGGGATGGTTCAGTATTTGGAAATCCATCAATGTAATCCACTATATAAATAAACTCAAAGAAAAAACCACATGATCATCTCACTAGATGCTGAGAAAGCATTTGACAAAATTCAACATCCCTTCATGGTAAAAGTCTTGGAAAGATCAGAAATTCAAGGCCCATACCTAAACATAGTAAAAGCAATATACAGCAAACCAGTAGCCAACATCAAACTAAATGGAGAGAAACTTGAAGCAATCCCACTAAGATCAGGGACTACACAGGGCTGCCCACTCTCTCCCTACCTATTCAATATAGTACTGGAAGTCCTAGCCAGAGCAATTAGACAACAAAAAGAAGTCAAAGGAATACAAATAGGAAAGGAAGTACTCAAAATACCACTATTCACAGATGATATGATAGTATACTTAAGTGACCCCAAAACTTCCACCAGAGAACTCCTAAACCTGATAGACAACTTCAGCAAGGTGGCAGGTTATGAAATCAACTCAAACAAATCAGTGGCCTTCCTCTATGTGAAAGATAAATAGGCTGAAAAAGAAATTAGGGAAATGACACCCTTCACAATAGTCACAAATAACATAAAATACCTCAGGGTGAATCTAACCAAGCAAGTGAAAGATCTGTATGACAAGAACTTCAAGTCTCTGAAGAAAGAAATTGAAGAAGATCTCAGGAAATGGAAAGATCTCCCATGCTCATGGATTGGCAGGATTAATATAGTAAAAATGGCCATCTTGCCAAAAGCAATCTACAGATTCAATGCAATCCCCATTAAAATACCAACTCAATTCTTTACAGAGCTAGAAAGAGAAATTCTCAAATTTATTTGGAATAACAAAAAACCCAGGATAGCGAAAACCATTCTCAACAATAAAACAACTTCTGAAGGAATCGCCATTCCTGACCTCAAGCTTTACTACAGAGCAATAGTGATAAAAATGGCCTGGTATTGGTACAGAGACAGGCAGGAAGATCAGTGGAATAGAGTTGAAGACCCAGAAATGAACCCACACACCTGTGGTCATTTGATCTTTGACAAAGGAGCTAAAACCATCCAGTGGAATAAGGACAGCATTTTCAACAAATGGTGCTGGTTCAACTGGAGGACAGCATGCAGAAGAATGCAAATCGATCCATTCTTATCTCCTTGTACAAAGCTCAAGTCCAAGTGGATAAAGGACCTTCACATAAAACCAGACGCACTGAAACTAATAGAAGAGAAGGTGAGGAAGACCCTCGAATATCTAGGCACAGGGGAAAAGTTCCTCAACAGAACACCAATGGCTTATGCTCTAAGATCAAGAACTGACAAATGGGACTTCATAAAATTGCAAAGTTTCTGTAAGGCAAAGGACACTGTCAATAGGACAAAATGGCAACCAACAGATTGGGAAAAGATCTTTAACAATCCCACGTCCGATAGAGGACTAATATTCAATATATACAAAGAACTCAAAAAATTAGACTCTAGACAACCAAATAACCCTATTAAAAAATGGGGTAAGGAGCTAACCAAAGAATTCTCAACTGAGGAAATGCGAATGACCGAGAAGCACCTAAAGAAATGTTCAGCATCCTTAGTCATCAGGGAAATGCAAATCAAAACAACCCTGAGATTCCACCTCACACCAGTCAGAATGGCTAAGATCAAAAACTCAGGTGATAGCAGATGCTGGCAAGGATGTGGAGAAAGAGGAACACTCCTCCATTGTTGGTGGGATTGCAAGATGGTACAACCACTATGGAAAACAGTCTGGCGGTTCCTTCAGAAAACTGGACATATCACTACCTGAGGACCCAGCTATACCACTCCTGGGCATATACCCAGAAGATGCTCTAACATATAACAAGGACATATGCTCCACTATGTTCATAGCAGCTTTATTTATAATAGCCAGAAACTGGAAAGAACCCAGATGCCCTTCAACAGAGGAATGGATACAAAAAATTTGGAACATTTACACAATGGAGTATTACTCAGCTATTAAAAATAATGAATTCAATAAATTCTTATGTAAATGGAAGGAACTAGAAAGTATCATCCTGAGTGAAGTAACCCAATCACAAAAGAACATACATGGTATTCACACACTGATTATCGGATTTTAGCCAAGAAGCTTGAAATACCCAAGATTCAACTCACAGACCACATAAAGCTCATGAAGAATGACGACCAAGTGGGGGGCAGGGGGTCTTCAGTCCTTCTTAGAAGGAGTAACAAAATACTCAAGGGAGCAAATATGGAGACAAAGTACAGGACAGAAACTGAAGGAGGGGTCGTCTGCATACCATTCCACCTGGGTTTCCATCCCATGTGCAGTCACCAAAGGCAGACGTTGATGTGGATGTCAGGAAGTACATGCTGACACTAGCCTGATATAGCTGTTTCCTTAGAGGTCTGCAAGAGTCTGACATATTCAGAGGCAGATGCTCACAGTTAACCATTAAACTGATCATGGGGTTCCCAATAGAGATAGAGTGAAGACTGAAGGAGTTGAGAGGATTCGTGACACCATGAGGAAAGCAACAATACCAACCAACCAGAGCCCCCAGGATCTAAACCACCAGCCTGGGAGTGCTTAAGGAGGGACCCATGGCTCCAGCTATATATGCAAGGGAGCTATATATAAGTGGGAGAAGAGATCCTTGGTCCCAAAGGCTGGGACATCATGGGAGGGGGTTATTCGAGGGTGGGGAGGTGAGGTACGGGGGAGGGTGAGTGAGGGTATACCATCATAGAGGCAAGAGGAGGGGGGAAGGAATAGAGAGTTCCTGGGAGGGAGGGGAAAAATGGGGTAGGGGGAAAACATCTGAAATGTAAATAAAATTTCCAATAAAAAAAAGAAAAAGAAAAAGAAAGACTCTTTTAAAATTAAAATATATAAATGTCATTCTCATTGGAGCATTTAAAAGGACTGGGGAAATATCTTAGTCAGTAAAGTAAGTACTTGCCATGTAAGAGTTAGGACCTAAATTTGATTCTAAGTGTCCTTAAATAGGGACAGAAAACAATGTGGTGGTGTGTGTCTGTGGTCTTAACTATGACGAAACTCAGGAGAGTCCCTGGAGCTTGCTTGCCAGCTGTGTTTCTGTTTCAGTGACAGACCTTGTCTTAAAAGACAAAGTGGGGAGCAACAGAGCAAGACATCTGATCAACCACTGGCCTCCACACACATGTGCCCAAACACCTGCCAACACATAAACATGCAGACATGCATAACACACACACACACACACACACACACACAATTTGATAGGATGATAATAGAACCCACCTCAGATTTTTGAGAAAATCAAAGAATCACACCTGATTCACAGGTAAAGCTTCTGAACAGAGTATAACACACAATACAGAGTCATTTTGTTAATTATATTAACAAATTAATCACTGTATTTAATAATAATATTAAGCAAATTAGTACCTTCTCTTGCCCAGTCCAAACTGTGGATAGTGCATCACCATACAGAATGCAAGATGAGGCCAGGATTTGTCAGAGGCCAGAGTTGAAGGATACTTCAAAACCCATCATGGCAGTGTTTCCCCTTTCTGTTGACAGTACTAAAGTCTATACCAGGGGTTAGTTTATTCTGTATACCCAGAGTTAGTCTAAGGCCATCTACTACATCTCAAGGCTTGGGGCTCAGGTCTGTTATGATTCTCAATTTCAGGACCAGTGAGTTTTATGTGACTAAACCCCTTTTAGGCAACTCCGAAAACAATCTGATTTTAATAAACAATGTAAAAAATAATCACAAAAATATCCCTGTTTCACTTAGCTTTTGCTTTAGTGGTAGGGATTTGACTCACTGCTTTTCTCCAATTTGTTCCTCAATTCTTGAAGGAGCACCAGGCTGACTTCACTAGAAAGGTAGTTTTACTAACAGAATTTTAACATTTCCTGTCCTCTAGATTTCATAGCAAACGCTTTTATGTTCATGTTTGAAGTTCCTACTAGGTGAGTGGTGAGACAGAAAAATCACCGTAATAAATAAACACAGAAGACTGTGGGGTGCTTGTCTATGCTGCTCCAGGTTGACATTGTGGGGCCCCTGCTCGGTGAAAGACACTGGATCTGATGTTGAAACCATTGTCACAGAAATGCCTTTTAATAATTGCTTGCTTACTAGTTGCCAGTGGAATCTCTTAAGGAGACATCATCTGTCCTTTCACTTTCCTCCCTCCAAACCCTCCCATCTATCTCTCTTGCTCCTTCAAATTTATAGACTCCTTCTAAATTGATATTGCATGCATATGTATATGTTTCTACATAAGACCTGATCAGTCTATACAATTTTACTTTCATTGTTTCCAGATACGACCATTTGGTGTTGGATAACCCGTTGGTGTGCTCTTCCCAGGAGAAGACATTCTCCTACTCTCAGCACTTAGTTGCCTGTAGTTCTTTGTGAACTGAAGCTTTGTGGTCTTTCTCCATCCACTTTGGCACGTCTATTTTTGTTTTCCTTCTTTGCCTCATGTTTAAGCAGTTATGTTGTTGGGGGTAGTAAGGGGTGTAGCTTCTGACATTAATAGGAAACAGTCTCACAGCAAACCCCCTGATCTGCTGGGTTTTGAGCCTTTCCACCCCTTCTTCTGCAATGTTCCCTGAGCCTTAGATGTGCGAATCATTTGTAGATGTAGCCACTGGGATAACTCTGTTGAACACAACAAAACGCAGTGAAATGTGAATTGTAACACGGTAACACATTCCTTCTTGTCAAGAGATTAGGAAGCAAGGGAAACAGGTGGCTGCGGTATGTCATTGGCAATTCTTCCTCAATTCCATCTATAGCCTGGTGCTATCTAATTTAGTTCTGAATCTTGAGCAGAAACTAATGGCCATAATAATCACAATAATTACATGTTATGTTAATTGAACAACTTTCCTGCAAAGAGTGCAAGGCGTTTATAGCTCTGCAGATGTTCCATAAGCACAGGCCTCTTGTAATAAGGATCACAATGGGTCCATTTCTACTCAATTTCCATATGGCTACTAAGGTTTTAGATTCAAATGACCTGTGCAGAATAGAGATAAGAGTCTTCCCACCATGGCTTTTAGGAATAAACTCTGTAGTTTCATCTCTAAGAATGTAAAGCCTATATCATGTGAAAAATAAGAAGCCTTTTAAAATGTTCTAATGAATGGATGTGTGTGACACACCAATCAATCAGGAGTGGGAGGTAAGAGTACTTAGTAGCAGGGAAACAGTTTGAAATGCAATTCCCTTCCCATTTCTCTAAATGGACGCTCCTGAAGGCCAGCATTGTATCTTGCATTGAATGTTCCGAAGAGCCAATATTATGACAAATGATGATGTCAGAGTGTTTTAAAAGTATAAATATTACTGTTGTTTAGACTGCTTTAAGGTAAGACAACTAGGAGCTGGGATATTCTGGAAGATGATGTTTCTTAACTTATATACATGTTTGTACTAGAGTTTTTCTGTATAAAAGGATCCGGAGTTTAGGAACTGGTGACGTGACAACATGCCTATTGTTGTCATTTATTAAAAAAAAAAAAAAAAAGAATAAGAAGCCAGGGATATGTTTGGTGGATATGTGGTATGATGTGGGGTGAAGGGGGTGCCTCTGCAGACTCATACTGAGGCATCCCTTCCCCTGAAGTACCAGTCACAGGTATGGTGTGGAACATAGTATAGAATAGAGTTTATTTAGGGCATGGGAAGTGTGAGTTGAGGGAGTGGTAGACACACACACACATACACACACACACACACACACACACAACAGAGAGAGAGAGAGAGAGAGAGAGAGAGAGAGAGAGAGAGAGAGGAGAGAGAGAGAGAGAGAGGAGATCATCCATGAGCACCTCGTGGAGAGAGATGGGGAGGGGAATGAGGAGGGAAGGGACAGAGAGGGAAGAGGGTAAGAAAGCAAGAGAGCAAGAACAAGAGAGGAAGAGGGTGAAGAGGGGGCAAGCAGCCCCTTTTATAGTGAGTCAGGCATACCTGGCTATTGCCAGGTAAACTGTGGGACGGAGTCTAGAAGACAAGGCTGTGGGGTGGATCCACCTCTGTCAACATGACTGTCTTTGATGGCACAGAAGCAGGCACACTAGCTCCTTTCTCTCCTCCACACGCAACTCTGTCTCATTGAGAAGTGACGTGGAAAAGCCTTTTAGTGAACAGTTAATCACATGGCTGGTAACAAATGCAGAGTATCAACCCACTAAGACGAAAATAAAGCAGCCAGCAAGTCTCTCTCTCAGAGCAGCTCTTACCTGATGGATTCCTGCTTGTAAATGTCAATGATGTTTTCCACCAGCAGGTTCCTCTGCAGTCCATAGACCCCATGTCTGTCTAACACCACCTCATGTCTGCAAGAGGGACAACGGAAGCGGCCCCCCGATGCCACGGTGGTGCCTCCTCTTGTGGGTAAGTATGGATTAGAGGCCTGTTCTTGCCAAGCAAGAAAAAAGGAACTGAGTAATCTCACAGACAGCTTTTTGGAGACTTATTTTCACTCTCTGACACTACATGCAATACGGACTCCTCAGGGCTTACTGTACGTGGTCCTGAAACACAGGGCCCTCCCAGGTCCACAGTCATCTGTAGTACGCCCTGGCCAGCAGGAGGCATTTCCCCTGCGGTTTCCTAACCCAGAGTCCCATCCAGAAGCTCCAATGCTCAGACCTGAACACTAACTCATTTTCAATTCTTAAACAGATTCGGTGAATCAGTTTTGTTTTACTACAGACAAATATACTTCTTAGAATTAAAACACAGCAGGATCTGTGAGGAACAGGTTGACAACCAAACCTGGGGAAATGATTCAAATACACTGACAACAGCCTCAGAAAGCTCTCTAGGGGAACTAACTTTGATCTCAAACTGATGCAGCTTCCAAATTCCAAACAAACCTACCTGGAAGATGTCACTGGCACATTTCCTGCACAGGTTGTGCTGGCAGGGGAGAATGACCACGGGCTTCGTGAACATCTCTAGGCAGATGGGGCAGATCAGTTGTTTTTCCAAGTTATCCATGGTCTGTTGCTCTTTGGAGAAAGACTTGTAATTCAGAGAAGTGCTCATTTCCTCGCCGTCCCTGAGTGTGCTGCCAGGGAAGGGTGCTCCTGAACGGCTTCTGTAAGTGTTTCCTGGAAATAATTCCAAGGACTGTACGATCAAGTGTCCTTTATGTCTCTCTCTGTGGAGAACATTGTTCCAGGCCTGGCTCAGAATGGGGGATGGAGCTGTTTTTAGCAACCAAAGGTCACATGACCCTGGACTGACTTGTCCATATAAGCCAGTGACAAGGGGATGGATTCTGACAGGTGACGGAGAACAGGAGTCAACATTCTTGCCCTGGGGAGTAAGAGAGTGGGTGGGAAGGGGATTACAAGTCCCATTTAGCAGGGGTTATGAAGGGAGGACAATCTGAAGCCCACAGTTGTCAACAACAAATGCAAATGTGCATGCTTAGTCTCTGAGCCATGCCCTGGTGAGCACTTGGGAAGAACTTAGTGACAGGCTTCTAAAGAATGCAGCCCCACAGTGTAACTGTATAAGAAGCATTGTTTCTTCAGCCTTCAGGAAACAAGCTACCCAAAGGAACATGGTAGCAACTTCTTAGGTGCAAGTAAGCAAAGCTTGTTCTGCAGATCTCCATCCTGATCTGACAAGGGCAATAGTGTAAAAAAGCCATGCATGATATTAAGTATTTCAACTATTACAGTATAGGAAAATTCCAATTTAAAATGCTTTTACCATTAAAGTGTGTACAAAAGCTTTTTCTTTTATGCATGTTTATGTGTATGTATGCATATTTACATGTGTGCGGGTGAACATGTTGTACACAAGCATGTGGGCTGGTATCAAGAGTCTTCTTCCATCACTCTCTATCTTATTCATAGAACCAGGATCTCTTAATGAAGCTAACATTAGCCAGTAGGACTAGTCTGGCTAGCATCTTGCTTAGGGGATTCCTCTGGTTTCCCTGGAATTACAGGTGGGCAGCCACACCCAGTAGGCATTTACATGAGTTCTGGGGATCCGAACTGGAGTCATCACACTTGTGTAGCAAGTGATTTATCCACAGAGCCATCTCCCCCAGACTTCTGTTTTAAAAAATTAGGAACCAAAATGTTGAGTATGTGGCTCTTCTCACGTAGCCCTTGTTCATCCTCTGCCTCCTCCATCCCACCCCACCGCATACACCCTAAAACACAAAGACAAGTTGTGAGAGTCTTTTTAAAATAAGCTTACTTTGCAACAGTAGCACTCATTGGGATAGCAGCTGGCACTATAATTGTGTTTCCTCACGTGTTGGAGGAAGATGCCAGTGTCTTTGATAGCTGAAGTGAATATGGTGTCCTATATACCTTCCCAATCTGCTCCTAAATGTTTGTGCATTTTAAGCCTTTGTCCAAGGTCATGTTTTAAAATGATAACATTCCTAGTCACTTCTAGTATTCTTGGTCTGCTCTTATATTGTAAACACAAATTCTGACATTTGCCAGGAATTTGTAAAAAAATTTTTTCCATATGTGCTGTATGTAAAACTTGAAATCAGATAAAAATCAAAAGAAGTTTTATGCCAGTTTTTATGTGAAAAAATTTATCTTATTTCTCTATGATTTAAAAAAATCCAAAACAAAGCACACAAAAAACTTCCCCAGGTCATTGTGACTGGTTGTGAAGTCTTGCTCTATATGCATGAACAGTGTATTTGTAAGTCCTGTTATCTAATAAGAAGTTATATGAATGCATAAGCTTCGGGGGAAAGTTTGGACGAGTATCTCAACACTTTCACTGTTTATATAGCAACTCCAGTGAAGAAGGGAAGGCATGCCGGTTTCCTGATGGATTACGTCCTGTCACCTCACTTCACCAGTTAGATTCTGTTTATAACTGGCTATGGGGCTCTCAGCTCCATATATGAGATAATTTCCAGGGGAGGTTCTACTGCAGAAGTAAAAGCCCTGGCGATCTAAAGAAAAGCACTTATTAGTCAGGGTTCTCCAGAGGAGTAGAATCAGTAGAGTGTGTGTGTGTGTGTGTGTATTGTGTGAATGGTTTTACAACCTTTTGGAATGTGTTTGAGTAGTAGAATGTCTGGTTATTATAAGAAGAAGTTAACTGGTGCTACCTGGGAGACTGGCAGAGTTCTCATTGCAGTTTTGACTATCAGAAAAGGACCTAATAGCAGTCCCACTATAAAAGAACTTAAAAAATACTGATATAATTTTAGGAATTCTTATAGGATCATCCATTTGTCTCTATAGCATCACTACAAGACACAACATCTTTGTAGATCTGCAGAGATCTGCTCAAAAGGGTGGGCTAATACCTAGTGATTGTCATATATGTTTAATAATAGCAGGAAAAGCATATTAATAGCAGGAATCTTTCCTGATTTTCTCCTGGACCTTGCATACTGTAGATTTTAATCTAAGGTGGTCATCTCAGGAAGATCACCTTCTATGATGGGTCCTAACAAAAAAAAAAAAAAAAAAAAAAAAAACCCTGCTAATTTATTTATGAACCCTAATCAGTTGTAGGTGACAGAACCTAAATCCAGCTAGGTGAAGGTACTTTCCCGATGCCACAAGGTAAGGCAGCCGCGGAACCCGGAGACTTTGCCTGCTGACTCACAGTAGCACCCTGCAGCAGCAGCACTGGTGGGTCGTGCTAGGCATTGAGTCATCTCTATTGAGTCTACTATCATAACCCCAGAGTCCATTTCCTACTTCCCTTCCCAGGGCTACTGCCCTGTGCACGGGCCTGCTGACCTCTTATTTGGACCATGGGAGGTTTCCAATCTTTCCTTTAGCAAGTCTCGTGCATTGTCATCTGTCCTCATCATGGCACGAAGGTCACTCCACCAACACAGACATGAGCTCATGGAAACAGTCTCATAAGAAATTTTTAATGACTTTCTGAAACTGGTTTTAGTAAGTTGTTAAGAAACAAGCCTGTAGTATAGTATTCACAGGATGCCAATACATCAGTGGGGTAGTCTTTGTTCTAGGCCAAACTACCAGATGTTTGAGGCTCCCCACATGCCTGTGCCTCCATGTATCTGCAAAAGTGTCTTTCCCGAGCTGATCCATTCCAAAGCTATCCAACCATGAAGCTTTCCTAGCAGTCCTAGCACGTCTTCTTACCGTGTGGTTCTTACATCTGAATGTGGGATCTCCATCACATTGAGCTCCTTTCAGGTAGCAGCCTGATCTCTTTAGTCTTTCAATTCCCAGAGCTTTGTACAGCAGGAACATATGGTAAGTGCTCAGTGAATTCTTCTTTCCACCAGTGTGCAACTCACGTACCACGAAACAGCTTTTCAGCCAATGGTCGAGCATTGGTATATATACTGGTAGCCCCATGAGATTACATCACTTGGTATTCTCTGTGGTTATTACGACACTGATAGTGCATTATAGACATGTTTGAAGTGATGCTGCTAGAGAGGAGTCTAGATCCATGTTGTATATTTGTGTCTTAATTTTCAATAAAAGGAATAAAATAAACACAGACTAGGCTTACATAATGAAGATATGAAGAAAGTGGTTTACAGCTGTATGGCTGTGTTTAATAAATGTTACTCAAGCATAAGTACAAAATTAAATGTTTACAAGGTAAAAGTTATATTAACAGAATTGGAGAATGATCATCAGTTAAGAGATGATCATTAGGAGAAGGCTGCTCTTCCAGAGGATCTAAATTGGGTTCCCAGCATCCATATGGTGTCAAACAACATATGAACTCCAGTTCCAGGGGATCTGACACCTTCTGTTGGCCTCTGAGAGTATTTCATGCATAGGACACAAAGATATACATGTAAGCAAAAAAAATGCCCATACACATAAAATAAAATAAAATAAAATTACAGTAAGCTAATGTCAAATAAATTTTGAGAAAGTAATTTTTAATTATTTATTCATTTATTTATAAATTGAGCAGCCCTGCACAGCTCTGGTAGTCTACAGTAGTCTGCATTCCTGTCCCAGGCCTCATACTAATTCACTGTCTCACCCAGAGCAGCTTCCAATCTTTTCATCCTTTATATCCACTTTTTGCTGTACTTCAGGTGTGCAATGCTTACCACTAAGCTATAATTGCCTGAAGCATTCAGCACCAGACCATGCTGTTCTGGTTTGTAGTCTATGAGCAGAAAGACTTAGGAAAGAGCCCAGTGCATAATTCCCTTGCCAGCTAGGCTTGTGCATCCAACCTGCTGGTCCCACACTGAGACTTGCCTAGGGATGCAGTTCTCAGGATGCAGCCCCACTGACAAATGAGTCACAATCTATACTATTACTTTAGAGATCGTAGTGGTTGATATTGGTTGTTAACTTGATTAAAGACACCTGGAATATCAGTAAATTAACTCTCCAGGTGTGCTGCGAAGCTGTCTCTAGAGCCAAATCTCATGTCAGTCTTCAAACTGATAGGCAAGACATACTAGCAATTGAGGGCAGTTGGAGACTAGAAACACAGGCCTCATCAAGTCTTCATTCCTGAGTCCATCATGCTGGTGGAATCATATTTGAAACCTTGAGAAACTGAAATTTCTAATTTCTGAAGTGAGTCTGGGGCAATGATGACAGTCCCCAAAAGCCTGGATAAGCACCTCAAAGTGTATTTGGTATTCATTGATGACAACAGAAAGGATTGTGACATTTTCCAACCTCTAGTCACCAGATCAAATGGAAGCAGGCTTCAGGGGCCAGGGCAAGGCAATTCTGACACTGACCACATGCATCTGAGCCACACTTTACACATAAAGGGCATAGGGCTCTTCACAACTGTCAGACTCTATCAGCAAAGTGGGTTCCAAGGTCTCCTAAACTTCTGATCCACTGGATACATACTCAAGGATTCTCGCTATATCTTCAGTTCAAAAGATTGCTAGTGATACATAATTCAGAAAAGCACTGTAGTTACGTTCCAGCTGCAATACAGGCTAAATGTAAAATGTCCTCCCACTCCGCATTCCCTGCCCCCACCCACGTATTTGACTCCGTGGCTCCTGCCTGGTGGCAAGTCTTTGGGAAGTTGTGAAACCTTTAAGTCTAGGAGATGGAGCCTCATTGGACAAAGCAGGATGCTGGTTGCAGGCCTGCCTCACTTTCTGTTTGTTCTCTGCTTCCAGAGACCAGGAATCCCACCTGTTTGCTCCTGCCATGACTTCCCCTCCATAACAAATGGTGTCCTTTACAATAGCAAGCTTTCGGTAGGAATTTTTTCAGAGATGAGAAAAGTAACTAATGCAAGATATATATGTGTGTGTGTGTGTGTGTGTGTGTGTGTGTGTGTGTGTGTTGTGTGTGTAAGGGTATCCTGGTTCTTGGCTGGGCATGGGCCTGGAACCCCGAGACTCCAAGGGAGAAACGGCAGGAGTTTGGCCACGCCCCCAGAACTCAGGGTCCTGAAAAACAGTCTAATCTCCATGGACCTACATTGTTCAGTCACGTAGGCCATTACAGCCCCTCCCAAAGTGCACAGGTAGAGGGTGTGACTACAGGCCTCAGGCCCTAGAGATTTACATACTAATGAAGGTCAGAGGGCGGAGTCAATTAACCATTCCTCCCCAGAACCTCCCTCTTTCTCCCTCCCTACTTAACTCAGGTCTGCCCTGAGTTTGGGGGGTACATCCAGATCCATCCACCATCTGCCATGACAATAAAGCCTTTTGGAACCAAGGACTTCCTCGTATCATTGGGGCCTGCCGAAGCCTCCAGCCACTGGAACCTGGGACCTTCCTCTGGTATGTGAGACAGGCTGCCTGGAAGCCTCCAGGCAGCCTCCACCTCACAGGTCCCGGGCTGCTGCTGTGGCCCCCCAGGTTTTTCCCACATGTGTGTGTGTGTGTAGTGTGTAATATTTATAATTAATATAATAGACAGTATCCTTATAATTTTATTTTTTAGAATGGAAAGATAAAAATTAAGACCAGCCTGAAGACAAGACAAGTTAGGAAGGACTTGAATGATGATACCCAGATGTGAACTTGCATATCCTACGTGGAGTCAAGATGCACCATTCTCCAGGCACATAGATGCTAGACCATGCAGAGAAATTTTATCCAGGGAGGCTCACCCATGCTTCTGAGTACAGATTTATCACCAAGGCATGCTGGATTTGATTATTGTTCATGTGACTAACTGTAGCCCTCCTTGCTTCACAGAGGCCTGGCTGATACTAACGTGCCTTAGAACTCCAACATTTTAATGATAGGGTTGCTCTTGCCATCCTGATCAGTCTATCTTGAGACTTCTTATTAGCATAAATTATCAACGACATCAGTCAGGAAATTCTAAGAATTTAGAGAAGTTGGAACCAATGCTAAATTCTTTATTATTCACTAAAATCTCAGTATTATCTTCAGAGCTGGGGAAGGGAGACTCTAAAATTATTTTTACTTCTGTTTCAGCACAACAAATAAACACACACCTAGTTCCAGTCACCTTGTATAATAGCATCCCATAATAGCTGTTATCGCTGTAGCCAGCTGTGGCTGAAAACAGTTGTCCAGAGGTCTAGTTGCTCAGCTGTGAAGAGAGCTGATTTACATTATAGATTCTAGGATCTCTTTCTATGAAAGTCCCAGGAAAACGTTCCATGGTGATGAAGATGTTTAATCTGCACTGTCCAACCTTTCTACTCAGTGATGAGAATGTGTATGAAACTAGACTGGAGTTTAATGTTCCAAATATATTAAATAAACTTAAATTTTTGTGACAGGAAGCCATTTTGTCCACTGATGTGTTTTATGCCTGAGTGTTTCACACCCTTAAAACACTTCTGATTATTTAAGAACAGCCTGGTAGATTTCTTGTCAGATGATTTTGTAAGACCTTAGACAGTGTTGTCATTAATAAAGATGAAACTGATCTTGTACCAGAAAGGGCTGTAGACAGCTCCCCCTTGAAGGTTCTCCTCCCAATGAGACATCAGATGCTGAAGCATCAGGAGATACAAGCTAGACCTGATTTTGTATCCTTGGTGACAGTGAGTGACAAGGTTCTGTGAAGAATCTAGAAGCCTGTGAGGCCTCAGGCCAAAGCTCTTGAATGATTACATTACCTAGATGGTCTTATCTTCAGGCCTTGGCCTGGGAAAGTTGCCCCATTCTTCCTCTTAATCAGAGCACAAGGTAACCAGTTCATCCAAGACATCTGCACCCATGCTTTGTTTTGGTTGGTCCTCCCCAACTCCTCTTCCTCATCTCCCCATCTCTTCTTCCCAAGCACTTCTCCATCCACATTTATGCTGCATGTGCTTTATTACCTACCCCCTGTCTCCTTCTAAGTCCCTGTTCTCTCCTCTTGTGGGCCTGATTCCTAGTTTCATGACTTATACCCACACTCATCCCCACAGATACACTCATGTGTAACAGTCAGAAGCTAAGACCCACATGTATGAGAGACCATGTGATATTTGTCTTCTGAACCACGGTGGTCTCACTTAATATGAGACTCTCTGGTTCTATTTTATTACAAAATATTAAATTGAATTTTAAGCATCATTTAATTTAAGTTTATGGTTGAATGACTGCATGTGGTGAGTGGGTTCTTATTGGACAAACAGCCCTTGAATGTGAAATTTAAAAAAATATCTTGGAGAAACTAAAGTATATATAAAGGATTCTCTCACAGGAGCTTGGAGAGCACCATTGGGTAGATTGTACCTATAGCTGGGATGTGAATGCACATCGGCTCCAGATGGTTAGAAGAACAATATCAGCTATTTACAGCAGCTTCCAGAATAGATCATAACATTCTGGGGACAGGAGGAATTTGAGGCATGAGTCAAAAGTGGTAACCTTTCTCAGCACTCTAGAGTACCTTGGGGCATTTCATTTATTCCTGGCTCCTCTGTCTCATCAGCACAGGTCCTTGAAAATATAGAAGCTCAGCTTCAACAAATATATGTTCATCATACAAAATAGGATTTATGGTCAGAGACAAGGTGAAACCAACAGGAAGTATTAGATACAGTTATGTTAGTTATGTTTCTTATCGCTGGGATAAAATACCTGATGAGAACAGTTTAAGGAGGAAAGGGTTTACTGTACAGTCTGAAATAATCTATCTTGACAGAGAAAGTGTGGGAGCTGGAGCAGCTCTAGCAAGGTATGGGGAACATGGGGCAGCTGGTTACTGAGTCAGGTGGAGCAGGGTACTAATCTGGTGTCAAGGAAGCAGGGAGGTATCTAAATGCTGGTGCTCAAGGAAGCAGGGGGGTATCTAAATGCTGGTGCTCAAGGAAGCAGGGGGGTATCTAAATGCTGGTGCTTAAGGAAGCAGGGGGTATCTAAATGCTGGTGCTCACACTTTTACAGGATGTGAGACTCCACCCTAGTGACCAGGGAACGGAGGTCTGCATATCCAGGGTTGGTCTTCCATCTCTTCTTTCTGGAATCTTTCTGGAAATGCCTTCACAGACATACCCAAAGGCTTCCTAGGAGATTCTAAAAATCAGTCCTTTGGCAATTGAGATCAACATGGACTGAAAGAAAACCAGGATTGCAAGGCCAGTCTTGTATCTGGCTTATTCTCTTGTACCCAGGAGAATTGAGGAAGTTGTGACTAATTCCATCATTAGAACAGAGAAAAATACAAATAAAACATGATAAGAACACTGGATGATGTGAATGTTGGAGGCTGGTTAGCCGTGAAGGAGGGGGCTCAGGCAGAGTGGACATCGAGGACACACAAACAGACCATGACTTCCATGTTAACTCTAGCATTGATTAATTTACCTCCAAATTACTTTAATCCCAGGCCAAAACAAAGCAGCAAATAATTTATCTTGGGTAAACTAAGTGTTCTTGTTATGTGTGTACACAGAAGTGCTAGCTCTACATGTATGTGCAAAGGAAAGCTAGCTACTGACATCAGCTGTCTTGGTCCATCACACTTTTAATCTTTTAAAGCCAGGACAGTTGCATAGGCTGGCTGGCCAGTGAGCCCCTGGGATTCTTCTATCTTCATCTCCCAGCACTAGGTTTACAAATGTTTCTGTGTGGATCCTTGAGCCAACTCCTGGGCTACAAACTAAATCCTCTTTAGTTAAGAGAACAAAAATGTTTTCTGCAGTATACATCATCCATCCCTTCCTCCTCACCACAACTATTGTGAGCATAATACACTACACATTCCATAAAGAAGGTTACACTTTATTTGAAATTTAGATGAACTGGGTTTGTTCCAAGTACCAGGCTTTGCTGTGTTCTGCACAACTTGGCCCCGGAAACATGACTCAGGCTACACAGAATGAAGAAATGACAGACACATATAGAAAAGCTGTGTGGGGACACCTATGATACAATCAAACAGCCAGAAAGTTCACTGTACACATCACAAAGGGAAGGGGCTATCTGCTCCACGGGAGGCCTCTGAGGGGCAGCACCCTCAGGTTGCACACATCCAGGAGGAGGAAGCTGTGGTTGATAGTTTCTGCATACACTGGTTTTAACTAAAGGCCAGTTGTTCCTCACTAGTTCTGGGAACAGAGGAAAGCTTTGTCATCCCTGTGAGCCTCACCTGGGGTAGGCTTTGTCACGCCATGAGTCTGAGGTACCGGGGCTCTTGACACAGACTCCATGTTAACAATATGCCGGCAGCTGGGACTTCATCTTCTCCTCACAAGGCTCAGTAGATCTCCCAGATACAACGGCTCTTCCTTTGGTTTCCTATAGCCAAAGCTGTGGTTTTAAAAAACACATCCTAAAAAGCTTGAGTGACTTGCTCAAGGCCTGTCTTCCCAGCACCTGGGAGGTGGAGCCCAAGGCCATATCCTACTGAAAGCCAGTCTGGACTACACAAAACCACCACCACTTACAGCAACAACAGAAGCAAGACCCCAATCTTAGGAATTTGCCTTCATGTATCAACCTCAAAAGTTACTGAAATATAAACTCCAGCCCCAACCCTCCTTTCTTTAGTAGGATTCCCGCTATTGCCTATACTCAGTACCTGGTTCAGAAACTCACAGATCATTTGCCATGCTCTGCTCATTTGGCCTGTTACAGTTATTCTTGCTACCTGGCAACAAGGAGTTTGAACACATGACTTTAAATTTTGAATGAGAAACGACATTTCATGAAAATAAAAATCACAAGGAAGTGACCAATTTCAAAAGTGCTTAGATGATCTGGCATTTCATTTACTAAGCAGATTGTAAATTTCTCATTGAAAGCTGTGTTTTATCTTGATAATTGCTCCAGCTTCAAAGATGTTCTTCATAGATTTCACTTCATCACGAACATCTCTGAGGTAATGTGTTAAAGCCAACCTACTGTACTTTTTTCTGAGTATTTCTTGGCACAATTTATGTGCTAGAAATATTCAGTGAGGTGTCCAACAAGTGGTCACATCTGACACTGTCACCTGGGCTCCTCCTTAGCACCCCTGGAACTGCATGCTCTTGCTACTGTGTTCTTACAAGTTCTTAGTAAAATGCCAGTGGTTATACATATGCTATTACATGGCCATCCCATAATGTGTTTATCCACTATTCTGTGTTTTCAGTCTTGCTCTACCTGCCTTGCTTAGAGAGCCCAGCATCCCTTTGCACACTCATTTATTTAGACATTTAGACAACACACATACAAGGATTCCAAGAAAGTCCTCTGGCCTGCAGGTGTGGCATGTTCACCAGGCCTCTTGGTATTGAAATTTGTCCCAAGCTCTGCAGCATGCCAGCAAAATGCCAGGCCCTATTAATGCCTCTCAATGACCCTCCCTTTCCCTTTCTCCTGTCTTCTCTTTTCTTCCACCCACTCCCACTTCCTACTGATAACAGTAGTGTGTTTACTGTGTTCTGGGATCTATGCTAAGAGATTCCAAATTCTATCTTTTTAGAAGAGGAAGTGCCATTATGGCCATCCTGCTTTACAAAAGATGAAATTAAGATGCTGAGCAACCTGTCCAAGGCCCTACAGAGACAAGACAGAACACGGGCTCTCACTGACCAAATGACTAAGCACTCTGTGACTTATCCTCCTGATTTCCACCAGTGAGCATCTGTGCTTCCCTGTCTGACCGCTGACCTCAGGAAGTGACTTGATTCTGGCACAGGTACCATTCTTACTTACTATCTGACTTGCCACTCCTTTCTCTTTTCACCACATAGTTACAGGGGTTATTGTTAGTTACTGTTCACAAATAAGATTTAAGTAGCAGAGCACTGTGGTGAACACCAGTAACCTCAGTTCCGAGAAAGCTGAGGTAGACAATGAAGAGCTAGAGGCCTGCACAGTGTGGTGGCACACCCTGCTCTGACACACACACACACATCTACATATACACACATACACCACATCTACACACACACACACACACACACACACACACACACACACAGCATTTGGGAGGCACAGGCAGCTCAAGCAAGCCCAGCTACTGAAGCCTTGTCTCAAGACACTGAAATAAGAAAAATACATAATTTATATGTAGGGGAATATATTTAAATAACTTAAAGATTCTATTAAAAACTTTATTGAAAATAACAAAATGGGATTTAAAATGGAAAGACAGAAAGTCAAAGACAGCAAGAAATTGC
Organism: Mastomys natalensis; assembly: GCA_021653895.1. NCBI lineage: Eukaryota > Metazoa > Chordata > Mammalia > Rodentia > Muridae > Mastomys > Mastomys natalensis. Next base: position 520,945 of record JAJTUV010000968.1, read on the forward strand.
AGCAGATTGTATACACTGGATACAAAAGCACACAAGTTGCCTAGGACTCTAAAATGTATAAAAGAATTATGATTTATTATAATCTTCAAAAGTCTAATAATTCTGCCCTTGACTGAAGTGTATGTGTGTGCGTGTGTGTCTTTTAACAAGGGGAGAGTAAATCGAACTTTTTTGTTGTTGTTCGGTTTGCTTTGCTTTGCTTTGTTCGTTCGTTCGTTCGTTTGTTTTTAATTTTCGGTTTTCCCTCCGTGCTGGTCCCTAATCTACACAATGCTCCACAGTTTCTTCCAGGAGGGAACTAGTCCCAAAGTCTTCCGAAGGAAATTGCTCCAGCGCCCTCGACACCACCCTTAAGCATCTGTCCCCCTGGTGGAGCCACACAACCCTGACCCTCAGCTTAGCCAGGGTTTAAAGCCGGGTCTCCTTTTTGTTTTTCTACACACAGGTTAGATGCATGCCTGGGAGTTTCAGACATCACACAAAATACAATGTTGAAATTCAACCCGCTGAGTTTTGAAAGTTTTACTATCTTTCCAGTCGAATTGAGGTGGATAACAAAATTAAAAGAAAAACTACAGAAATGGAAAAGACATAAAAGAAAACTGGAGGATGCGGGCATCGATCCCGCTACCTCTCGCATGCTAAGCGAGCGCTCTACCATTTGAGCTAATCCCCCTTGCCTTTCAGCAGCTTATTGTGTGCTCCCCTAGAGGAGGATCAGAGCACTGCTAGGCACAGAAAATGCTTTGAATATGCCTTGCAGATGAAATTAAAAGGTTAAAATATAAGCTCCTTCCTTCGAGCCGGAATCGAACCAGCGACCTAAGGATGCCCACGGACACACGCCTACAGTCCTCCGCTCTACCAGCTGAGCTATCGAAGGAAGCGACAAGTAGGCTGGCGGATGGGCCTCATAACGTCACGTCACTCCTCCTCGCGCGGCGTTCTCCAAAGATCGGGCAAACCAGGGAAAAAAAGGTCGCCCCGGCGTGTGGAACTCGGGTTCGCAAAACCGCATACGTGAGGAACCGACTGGGCGGTGGTGTAGCCGCACTCTGGGACTTGTCTGAGCGCGCTCGCACTATGGGTCGCCAAAGGTTGAGGAGTAAAGGAGAGTAAAGGCCAGAGTTGGAGAGAAAGTCCTAGACCCGCCAAGAGGCTTAGCGAGCTCAGTGGCTGAGAGGGGCCTGGAAAGAACCAGCGGCCTAAAGATGCCTCCTAACTGGAGAATTTAGCTACAGTCCTCCGCTCTACCAGCTTAGCTATGGAAGGGACATAAATAAGTCTCTGCCCATTTACAGTGAACACATCTAAGCCAGGGAGTTGGGCAGGCAGACGGAGCTGCGCATGCGCACTTCTCATGACTCTTAATTCCTCCCCCCCACCCCCACCCCACACAGTTACAGGTTGTTTTACGCATGTGCACGCCACCGCTCCTCCTCCGGCAATTCTGAGCGGCCTAGAAAGGACCCTAGAACAAAATCCCCGGGAGGCCTAGGGTCTGGTTCTCCTTCGTCACCCGTCCTGCCTGTGTTACCTTTTCCTTTCTCACTGTGTATGGTGAGACTGTAGAGAACTCACTCATCCTGTCATCCTGAAAGCCCCTAAAATGCTTTCCACAAACGGGCCAGTGGCGCAATGGATAACGCGTCTGACTACGGATCAGAAGATTGTAGGTTCGACTCCTGCCTGGCTCGAGCTTTTGGCTTTGTGCTGTGCCGACATTGCCACTAATATAGTCCGCACTCTGCCAGCTTTGCTCTTGGTCTCTGCGGTAGTGAAGTCGCTGGGGACTGAACCTTCCTGTGGCGCAGGACAACTCACTAGAATTGTCCGGGTCTGAAGTTTTCACAGAAATATTTTACCTAAGTGGGCCATTTCTTGGCAAGTCAAGACAGTAAAATGCCAAGTGTTTGTCTCCATTTTGATCTTGTACCCACACAGTTGTTAGAGAGGGTTTTTGTTTGTTTGTTTTTGGGTTTTTTGATTTTGTTTGGTTTTGGTTTGTTTGTTGGTTTTTAATCCACCCATCTCCTTGAGTCTCTTCACCTAGCCAGGTGTTTGAGCAAAATGAGCTCTGTGGACCGACGTGACCATGCCGATGAGATAGCAGCGCTCTAAAGTCTGGCCTAAGATTTAAGTGGGCAAGCATAGACTTACTTGAAAATGATGGGAGTTTTCTTTTTGTTTCCTCCTAAGATGTTTGCCAGTTTTACATATAAGGGGCTGGTATCTTTAAAGTTGTTTTTTAAAGTTGTTTAGTGTTTCTCAGACTTAAAAAAAGAAAAAAAAATATCTTTATGGAAGTTCGGGGAGGGTTGTTTTCCTCCTCTAAAGTTCACAGACAAACCAAAGAGCTGATATTTTGTTCTTTGCTCATTTTCTTATTTTGCAAGGCAGGAAACAAGGTGATTATCTTCAGGTCATTGTCACATCTTTGCACTGTGATAGAAACCTTAAGCAACTTAACAGGAAGCATAGGGGACCAGGAAGTTGGGGGTAGGGTGTTTGGTTTTTCTTTTATTTTTGTCTCTTATGACAAAATTTCATGTTCGCTACAGACACAATCATACAAGGAAGCCCTAGAAAGGAAGGCTATAGTGTCAGGAAGGCTCCTCCCTCAGGGCCTGCAGCTCCCTTTCCTCAAGGGCCATCGTGCTTCCCTATCAATCCCTGAATGTTATGGGTGCCGCTCTCTACCACTGACAGACTCCTTTCTCTTTCTCAGGACAGATTGAAAAATCCTCCCCTCCTTTTTTTTGGCTGTTTTTTGTTTTTGTTTTTTTTTTTTTCATAATATGTCAGAAGAACATGTGTGGTTGTGCATATGTGCAGATAAACATGCTTTCCTTCATACCTCTTTGGAAAAAAAATAATATATAATATATATATATATATATATATATATACACACACACACACATATATATATATAAACAAGAAAGGAGGAGTGAGTGGCAGGAGGACCAGGAGGAAGACAAAGAACCATTGCCACATCCAAAGCTATAGGAGGTACAATCAGCACCAGAGACTTTATATAATACTTGGGAGTTCAAAAGCTAATGAGATTGTAGAACACACAGAACGAGGAGGGTGAAGCAAAGCATGCATGCTGCACTTCACAAAGACAAAACATTTGCTCTGGGAGAGCCTATGGGATGCAGATGGGGCTGGAGGGTGGGGCGGAGCAGAGCCTAATAGAGATGGAAAAAAAAGGAAGAGCCCTCACCTGACTCCACTCTCACAGTAAGGCATTGTAGGAACTTTTGATCAAGTACATGTTCTTCAGCCTTAAATGACAAAGCCCACTTGTCTCCTAAAGTGTGGGGTGGGGTGGAGTGTGTGGGGGGGTTGATAGGGGGTGTTTGTCAGGAAAGAACACCTTAAAGAAAGTTCAAGATTAACAAATTAAGCAAATGGCCCAAGAGAATTAAAAATAATATGAGGAACAGAACAAACGTATGTTTCAAAATGCTAATAGTTCTCCTCTAGGAATCCAAGAAGTTATTGCAACAGTGAAAGGCAGAACACAGATAGCAAAAGCATCAAAAAGTAACTGAGTTCTTACGACCGAAAACCATGTTTGCTCAGGCAAAAAAAAAATTATATAGCAGTCATAGCTGACAACCAAATGTAAAAATGTAAATAAGCAGCAAATATCTCATAGGACACCAGGCATTAGAAAGCAAACACATTATAAAAGTGGGAGCATGAAAAAGAGATCCAGAGAATACAACTGCCAAATACACATTCTGGAGAGATAAAGCAGAGACAATCGGAATGCAATGGGGCCATCCATGAGGACTGGATAAAAACAGCCAAGCCTGGGCACATTCTGGTGAAATGTAAAGCCCTTGGAGGATTTCACAGACAAGGGCCCAACAAAACAAAAGCTGGCATCCCTGAAAAAGAGCGAGAATTGGATTGTGGCCAGACTTAGCAGCAGCATATCATGCTAGAAGACAGTAGGGCAGGGCCTTTCTGTGAGAAAACAAGTTTGAGCCAGAATTGCCTACCCATTCAAAATAGCAGCACATGTAAAAGCAGAAAGGTCATACTTGCAAGAAGCTCTATACTTGTTTAAATGAGAATGACCCCCATAAGCTCATATATTTGAATGTTTGGTCCACAGTTGGTGGAACTATTTGGGAAGGATTAGGAGGTGTGTTGCTGGGCATCAACTTAGAGGTTTCAAAAGCCCTTACCATTCCAGGTGGATCTCTCCTCTCATCACTCCTCCCCATCTCCCTCCCTCCCTCCCTCCCTCCCTCCCTCCCTCCTCCCTCTCCCTCCCTCCCTCCCTCCCTCTCTCCTTCCATTCCCCCCCCCCCACCAGCAGGCCCCACCTGATGACTGGTCACTGTTCTTTCTACCATGATGGCCATGGACTAACCCTCTGAAACTGTAAGTGAGCCCCAAATTAAAGGCTTTCTTTTACAAATTACATTGTTCATTGTGTCTTACTACAGCAATAGAAAATTAATACAGTCTCTAAATATCTTTCTGAGAGAAAATAAATATTTTTTGAAGATGTCATAGTGATAAATTCTCCTGGGAGATGAATCTGAGAAAGAATTAGAGTACACATTTTTAATGTATACATTTTTAATGGGGAAATGGAGAGGGGGCCCTGGTAGGAAAAACATCATGTAGTGATGCTGAGTTGACAGCTTCTGCCAGCATTCTTGGTAGTTCCAAGGCAAGGATTCCCCTTTAGAAGAGACCCAAGTAGGGCAGAGATGGTTGAGTCCTTTGTACAACTTCCTGCTTCAGTCACTAGTCATAGGTGCTAACATCTGGAGGATCCAGAACATTCTGTTAGCTATTGTACTCACAGATGAACAGTGACTCCTTTCCTAGCAGCACAATTCTACATTTGCCACAGAAGGACTTCTGCAAAACAAAACATCCAAGAACCAAGAGCACATAGTATTTAAGAAAAAAAGAGAACCACCCCAACAGGCGGACGATAAGTCTCAGGCTGACAGCTGCTATTAAGAGTTCAGATGTCTTGCACTCTAAAGTAAAATTGGCAGATAGTAATGGGTATTTAAGAGGGTCTTACCTAGTAGGAAGCTACTAGGATCTTGAAGCATGTCCTCAGAAGGATTGTAGGACTTTGCCTCTGCTTGACTTCCTTTATACTCGTTAGTTTTAACTGTCTACTTGACATAACCTAGAATCATCTGGAAAAAGCTCTTCGGTTGAACAATTGTCTAGATCTGGCTGGCCATGTCTGTAGAGGATTGTCTTGTTAGTGTGGGAAGACCTAGCCCATTGCGGATGGCATCATTCCCTAAGCAGGCTGTCCTGAGCAGTATAAAACTAGAAAATGTAACTGAGCTGAACACAAACAAGTAAACATATCTGTTTCTCTCTGCTCTTGTCTATAGGTGTGATGTGACCAGCTGCCTCAAATTCCTGCCTTATTGATGGACTAAACCCTGGAATTCTTAAGTCAAATAACCCCTTTCTTCCCAAAGTTGCCCTTTGTCTATATATTTTACTACAACAAGAGAAATAAAAAGTATAGCATCCCACAAATACAAAATTGCTCTGTCATTTACTATAATCACTATGGCCAGAGACCATATGTTGTAGAAAATTAACTTCCAAGCCAAACTGACACCATCTTCAGAAGTCCAGCTGAGCTTGCTCACTAAAATTCACAACTAAGGTTCCCTCCAGAAAGATGAGTGGGTGAGGAAAGTCATGGTGTAAGGGTCTGAAAATTGCTAAAGGAATAACCTAGACTCACAAAGCATGCAAAGACAAAGAGCATTTATTCTGCAGAAGCAACCAACATATGAATGTCAACCATAATCCAAAATGACAAACCGGGAAAAAGGTGCCCAGACATTCTTATAGGGAATTGGAGGAGCTCTCTAGAAGAAATAGGTAATCTAAAGTTTCATTGGTGGGTGCTGGGGGAGGGGGTGACAGGTAGTCAGTGGCCCTCCTATCATGACTGTTTAACCATAAGATGAGATTGGGCTGCCCAGCACAAATGGTCCATTCTGAGGTAAGGTATTTCCCCTATTTTTGTGGTTATCCCCAGGATGCTCTTTGGGTGGGAGTTTTATGACCCTGTTTCTTGATTTTATGGTCTGTTCCTAGAGTTGGTGGATTAGGAAAGTCATGGTGTAAGGGTCAGAAATTGCTGAAAGAAGGCCCCAGACTCAAATGGTGCCTTATGGCTTTCTTTTCTAAATCAGGACTGGTCCTTAATTAAGTGGAAACTAATGGGGTTCATGTCATTCTTTCAATGGGACACTCACCCCTCCAATCAGTTATATATAATTCTGTCTTAATTACATATGACCTTGGGGTCTCTGGGAAGGACTAGATAACATAAATCATATTAGGACAAGGTGTTAGGGCTCCATCTATGGGTCTATAGGGAATCCTTAACCCCTGCTGGGTAAAGGCTTTCCAGGAGTGGTCTTTTGGGAAAGAAGCACCCACAATCTTGTAACTCTCCTCCTATGCTCTGTAAGAAAACCCCATAAACCAATTGGTTCCTCTACAGTGAACTTGACAGAGTTGCACCCGGGTTTGTTGCTAGAAGCTTGGGAGAATGGGTAGATGTTGGTTATGTCTCTCCAGGGAAGAAATTTTAACTGTTCTATACCATGCCATTTTGGTTTTCAACCATTGAAACTGTGAGCCAAATCAAGCTCTTTATAAAGTTATCTTGTTTCAGGAATTTTGTTATAGTGGCAAAATTCTAGCTAATATATGTGCTACATCAGGATAAAGTACAATCAGGATGAACATCAGAAGTATAGGCCAGAGGTCTCTAGGAACGTTTACCTTTCAATAAGAAAGCAGATGCTTTTACAATAGCCGTGTGACTAACGATCTAAAAATATGATAGATATGTTACTTCTCTTTAAAAAGTAAAACAAAAGATACTTAAGAATTTCTAAAAAAATAAAAAGGCTTTGTAAAAAAATGGCCCAAATATAAAATAAACTGAAATGTGGCACAGTTTTGACAAATCAATGACATGTGTTATGAGCTGAATTCTGTCACCTTCCCACAAGTTCATCTATTGAAGACCTGACTTCCAGTACCTCATAATGTGACATTAGGGATAGGCCTTTAAAGAGGTATTTAAGTTAAAAATATAGGCATTAGAGTGGGCCTTAATCTGAGTGGTATCCTTATAGGACATTAGAAGATATTCACACACATACATACATACACAGAGGGGGAGAGGGGGAGAAGAGAGGAGAGAGAGAGAGAGAGAAACACAGTCATCCATAAGACAAAGAAAAGAAAGCAAACTATTACTCTTTATTCTAGGACTCTGAGTATCCACAACATAAAAAAAAAAAAAATCTGTTTTTTAAGCTGTCTACTCAGATATTTTAATGACAGCCCTTAGAAATTACCTCAGAGGTGGTGGAGAAGAAGAATTTGCTTTTCATTCCTTGATATTGTTACATTTTTTGTTTGTCACCTGGAAATTATTTCATGACACATACAGAGTAGAAATGTCCATAATTGTCATCCCACAAAGAAACTGAAGCACAGTACGCAAAGATGTGAACTGCACTGATCTTCCCTAAGAATTATGCAAAGACGTGAACTGCACTGATGTTACCTAAGAGAAGAGACTTGAGAAGCCGGGTACAGGCTCTCAGGTCGCCGCAGTCACAGCCCAAGTTCCTTGTTTAGTACTTCCATTTGGACACATGGGTTAGGGAAACTATGGACTGTCACCCCAGAAAACAGGACATTTACAGGCAGATTCTGCTACTACCTCAGAGAATGACCAAGGCACTCTTGGAGTAACAAAGTGTTCTATTTGTTAACAGAATACCATTATCACCTTGAAAAACTAAATGGCAAATTCCCAAATTTGTTAACAATGTTTCTCTAAGGAGATATGTCAAGATCCATAAATACCCCTCCCCCAAATAAACCTATTGTTCAGTTTGAAAAAGTAAACCTTATGTGTGTGTGCACATTCAAGAGCTTTTCGTTCTGTTGGTTGAGTAAGCAATTCTACAGATGAGGACTCTGTTCCCAGAAAGGCTGGATAATTTGTTCAGGATGTTTATTCAAGAGTTTGTGACTTTTTCTGTAAATGTACTATCTCCAGGAAGACATTAGTGAGAAACCACAGAGATCATGTCTCTAAGACTAGAAAGGAAAGTCTGGTGGAGCACTCCAGCAACTGCCAGTCATGTCTCACTCTTGGAGTCTATGAAGTCATTGCAAATGGTGATTTACTGAAAGCAGAACCATTGTTTCCAGGGCATATACAGGGATTAAACGCCTGCAAGTCTCTTGTTGCTTTTTCATCAACTGATAACACAGAAACTGTTTCTTGTGTTTCTGCCAAAGGAAACCTTGTTTAATATATGGTATTGACTCTTGAATCCTGGGCTCATGGTCCTATAACATTGGAACTATGACCTGAGGATGGTTATCTGACATACATGTTTCCTCTCTAAGGCCTCTTACATGAAAGCCTCTTATGCTTAGGGCATTGGAGAGTACCTCCAGCAGAACACTTAAATGGCAAATGAACAAATGCACAAGAATGCAACGTTCACAGTACTCAATAGAGTGCAAAGGATGGCTGTTTACAATTAGATAGCCACAGGAAAAGACAGTGTTGCCTTGCTCAACATGAGCACTGCATGCCATGTTCTTTACTGCTCTGAGAACCTGCCAATGGTAAGGATAGTGCTGCCCTGAGCTCAGGTTTACAAATAATCTTAAACAAGTAGGTGAAGGAATTCAGGAGATGCTAACCCCAAATCTACTGCTTTGACATACAGTTTGCCTTGAGCATAAAGTAGCTGAAAGAGCAAGGGCAGGAGAGAAACTGCCTAAAAGCAAGCATAAAATTTCCTAAGGGAAGGCACTCTTACTGTACCAGGGACAGAACATTCTTAACACCCGGACATTGGAGTTGGCATCAGAATAAACCTACAAAAATAACTCTTCCTTTTCATTAGTTTTTCATCTCTGGATATTTTCCAGCCACTGTCACACAATTTACTGGCCCTAGGACAAGTCTCTTTGATATGACACACGTCCACCATTTACCAGTTTTCTTTAAAGAAGTGCATATGATTTTGGAACTAATGACTTTTTTAGGTCTTTATTTTTCTTATGAAGACACATATGTTTCATAATATACTGGCTAAGACTTCATTTCTCCTGTTACTGCTGTGGACTAACTCAAGGTCTAGTCATAGAACCTAAGCAGATAGAAGATTTTCTTCTAATATAGTCAACATAGAAGGAAGTTTGTTGTCTCCACAAATGTGAAATCTGTGAATGATGAGTATTAACTGTATTATGACAAACTAAACTCTGAATTCTATGTAAAGTCATGACATCCAAAAACCTCAATGATAAGTCCCATCTCCACGCCCTTCAAGAAGATTAAGAGGAGCCCTTTGTGCTACAGGCAGATGGCTATACCAACTGACCCTGTCCAGTTCCCTGGGCACCACAGAGTCCCACGTGCTCACTTGCTGTCTTCATTCATGAAGAGTGAAGCTCTTGTCTTTGTTTCCTTCCCTCTGCATCTTCTTCAGTCTTATTCAGGATAGGGAGGGGACTACTGCAGGAGTCTTTTCTTCAGGAACACTTTGTCCATGTACTTATTGACAGCTATTGGGCCATTCCAGAGCAATGAAAAGGAAGACACAAATCCCTAACCTGATGGAGCACTCAGTTCTGGAGAGGTAGATATACAGTACACTCAACAGAGCTGAGTGCCAAAGAGAGAAGTGGAGCTCAGAGACCTGGAGTGTGGAGAGGAAGGTGCTTATCATATTGGTGTGCCAACACAGATGAGCAGAAGCAAAGACGCTTGCTGTGAGGCACATGCACACTAATGCACACAGAGACTCACACGCTTTCCTTCTTTAAGGTGTGGCAAGCATAACGTTAAGTAAAAGTAAAACTTTGCCAAGCTCTAGTCCCTTTGTATTGTGAAAACCTAATAGAAGCTTACTAATTTGGAAGTTTGACAGGAGGATGATACATTTTTACTAATGGAAATTTCACAATTTGTACTTATTTCATACAATGGGGAAATTGAGTATAATTTCAGTTTTATTATGAATAGGTAACATTTAAAGTCATGAAAAGATTTTTGCATCTCATTTTATTAGTGGTATTGAAATGTCTTACTTTTTGATGTCATAGCAATGTTCTTATTGCAATTTTATGCACTCGGGATAATAAAGCAGAATACATTAAGTTAGATTTATACATCTAATGTAGTCACTTCAAGTTGAGGAGGGATAAATCAGGGTGAATTGAATGTAAGTACCATTCTCACATTAAGAAGTTGTGTCTGACTTTATAGAATTCTATCAGAGAATATTCTAATTTAGTAGATAAACCTTAAAGCCCAATTACTTTAGTCCAAATCTTGTCTTTCCTGTTATTAGGATTCATGGCTCTCTGATCCCCAACTTTTTCATCTGTGGGATGGTAAATGATTATAGTACTGAACTCAAAGAGTTACCATAAGGGTTTCATGAGTCACAAACGTCCTTAGAGGTAGATAAACAAACGTCCTTAGAGGTAGACTGACAAGTGTGTGTGCCTGCGGCCTGAAAATGTTCACAGGTTTTCTTTTTTTTTTTTTTTTTAATTTTATTTTTTTCTCACTTTTTAAAATTTAATTGTTTAAATCACATTGTAATTTACTTATTCACACAGGGGTTATAAACACAAAAGGGCAGGATGTGGGGAAGGGAATGGCACCGGAGCATAGGTGTTCAGGGGGAGTACAGATACCTTTCAGAACAGGGTATCAGCTGGGTGTAGGTTCAGGGGACAGGTCACTATGACTCTGCCTATGATTCACTTGTCCTTGTCTAAGTTGGTACTGTCCACTGAGGCTGCCTATTTATAAGATCTATGACTACTCAGGCTGGTAAATTTCCACAGAAGCTGCCTGTTTACAATAGCTTATAGCCTTCTGTTTCAGTTCACAGGTTTTCTTAGCACCCTCTAAACCTTCTTAGAAATAATGGAAAGAACTGATGTATTAGAATTTTTTAAATAGTTTATTTTTTGGTGCTGGGAATGGGACAACCAGTGTATTGTGTATAATAGGCGTGCACTGAACCATACTGCCAGCCCCATATTTCTATATAACCAACAACTCCAAAACCTTCTATTTTGAGACAGGGTCTCACTATGTAGTTTTAGCTGACCTTCAGCTAAGTAGACCAGGCTGGCTTTAAGCTCATAGATATCTGGCTTGTCTCTATCTCTTGAGTGCTGGGACTAAAGGCATGCACCACCATGGCAGGCCCCAAAATTGCTTTTGAAAATCTTTTTACATTCATAGATTGTTACATCCATTGATTGATCACAGAATGTGAAAAAGACCTAGCTATGAAGAGCCACAAAAACTTCCCAAGAAGAAGGTACTGCAAGGAGTGGGAGAAAGGGGGTGGAAGATCCTCACACTGCCCCTAAGGAAGACATGGAAAATTAAATAAGGGGACCCCAAACAGTTGTCTCCTGAGCTGCAGGGGTCAGTTAGAGAGAGTGGTAAATGCTAGAGAGAGTGAAAGAAAAATAGGGGACCCTGAGGAGGAGAGGTCATGAGCATGGGGCTAGTTTTCAAAGAGGGCCAATATAGCTGTAGATAAAAGCATCCTGGAGAAAGGGTTTAACATAGCAGGTAATGCCATGGCCAGGTCAGCCAATCTGTTCCAACCTACACTAACTTGATGGGGTCAAGTTTTCTGACTGATGAAAGTGCTGGTACCTTGTCTCATAGTGTCTTGGGAGTATTCAGTTAAATCTGTTCAAAATGTCAGTGTCAAGATAGCAAGCCCTTAATATCCAAGATATACAAAGAACTGAAGAAACTAGATTCCAGACCATCAAATAACACTATTAAAAAATGAGGTAGAGAGTTGAACAAAGAATTCTCAACTGAGGAAACTCGAATGGTTGAGAACCATCTAAAGAAGTGTTCAGCATCCGTAGTCATCAGGGAAATACAAATGAAAACAACACTGAGATTCCACCTCACACCAGTCAGAATGGCTAAGATTCAAAACACAGGTGACAGCAGATGTTGGCGAGGATGTGGAGAAAGAGGAACACTCCTCCATTGTTGGTGGGATTGCAAGCTGGTACAACCACTATGGAAAGCAGTCTGGCGATACCTCAGAAAATTGGACATAGTGTTACCTGAGGACCCAGCTATACCCCTCCTGGGCATATACCAGAAGATATTTCAACATGCAACAGGGCCACATGCTCCACTACGTTCATAGCGGCCTTATTTATAATAGCCAGAAGCTGGAAAGAACCCAGATGTCCTTCAACAGAAGAATGGATACAGAAAATGTGGTACATTTACACAATGGAGTACTACTCAGCTATTAAAAACAATGAGCTCATGAAATTCTTAGGCAAATGGATGGAGCTAGAAAATATCATCCTGAGTGAGATGACCCAATCACAAAAGAACACACATGGTATGCACTCACTGATAAGCGGATATTAGCCTAAAAGCACACAATACCTAAGATGCAACGCATAAACCTCATGAAACTCAAGAAGAAGGAGGAAGACCAAAGTGAGGGTGCTTTTGTCCTTTTTAGAATGATACTTTTGAGTATCAAGAATTCAACCAGAGCTCCCAGGATCTAAACCTCCAGCCTGAGAACAGACAGGGGCAAGCTGTCCTCTGAGAGGCTCTAACCAGCAGCTGACTCAGACAGATACAGACATCCAGAGCCAAACAGTGGATGGAGTTGAGGACTCTTATAGAAGAATAGGCGGAAGGATTGTGGGCCCTAAGGAGAAAGGAACTGCACAGGAAGATCAACAGAGTAAACAACCTGAACCCTTGGAGCTCTCAGAGACTGAATCACCAACCGTGGAGCATATCTAGTCTACATAGATCTAGCTCCATGGGCTGGACCTAGGCCTCCCTTCACATATGTTGTAAATGTGCAGCTTGGTTTTCATGTAGGTCTCAAACATCTGGAGTGGGGGCTATCCCAAAACATGCAGCCTGTATATGGGGTATGGTCTTCTAGCTGGGTGCCTCATCTGGCCTCAATGGAGAGGAAGCACTAGCCTCTCAGAGACTTAAAGTGGCAGGGTGGGGGATACAGGAGGAGGGGGTACTCAGAAAAGAAGAGATGGGGAAGGATTGTGGGAGGGGGTGACTGGGACGGGTTATAAAGTGAATAAGCAAAAAATAAAATAAAATTAAAAAAGAAAAAAAAAAAGAAATGGTAATTTCAGGACTGGGTCCCACCCAGCTAGTTTATCCTCCGTTCTCAACAGACAAGAAGATTTCTGAATTCTTTTGCAATGTTAAAAGAAAATGTGTGCTTGCTGTTTCCTAAGAATCAAAGGGCTGGGGTCCCAGGATGCTGATTCAAAGAATCATCAAAAGGGAACCTGGAATAAATAACTGAATTGATATGTAAATAAAAAAAAAGATAGCAAGCCCTATATCTATTAGATATTACACTGAAGATGTATTTTGATATATGAAGTACATTGTGATAGCTATTCTTGTCAAGTTGGCTGCATCTGGAAGTAACTAAAACCTCAAGTAGTTGGGCACACTTGTCATGGATTCTTCTTGATTTGATTGTTTGAGGTGAGAAAATCTACCCAAAATGAGGGCCTCACCTCATGGCAGCCTAGATAAAGAACTTGGAAGAAAGCCGCTTTTGCTTTCTGCTGCTTGCTCTCGTTCTCAGTGGCCAGCTCATATTCCTGCTGCTGAGGCCTCCCTCATGAAATTACAGCCCATTTTCCCAGGATCTGATACAGATTGAAGACCCGCTGAGACATCCATCCCCATGGACAGAACAAATATGGGATTCTTGGACTTTTTCTCAGAAGACAGCTATGGTTGGAATAACCAAACCATATATTCATTCCATTAATTCTTTTCCTTTAGAGAACCCGAATACATAGTGTATAGACAATGTGTTCCTCATTGTCTGGTATCTTTTGTGCACAGCTTATAAACTCAGGTTAGCGTCAAGGGCTTGCTTCTAAAATAATAGTCCCCATTAGTGAATTCATACCCAAGCAGATCACTTTTTAATCTAAGAAGTGTTACAATCTCATCCCTGGAGTGAAAACTGCATCAAGGAAAACCAATAATTACTCTTCACCAAGCCCATAATGTGCTGATTAAACAAACACTGAGAAAGTGAAACTCAGCATCTAGACACATCAGGAGGGAGGATGTGGTACCCAAGCAGACATTGCAGCATCCAGACAATAGAAGTGAGGATTCAGTATTCAAGCAGACAGTGCAACAGAGAGAGGATAAGCCTATGCCTGGTGGTTTTTCAGCCCTGGGGCAACTCATGGCCAGACTTTTGGCTATACTAACTGGAAGCTCTGCTGGCAGGCAGTGCTGAGCAGAAAGTGTTGACAGCTGTGGTGTAACTGCTGGTTTCGTTTTCAGAACATAATTTAGCTTCTTGAGTGCAGCCCTGGACCAGCACAGACAATTCCAGAAACTCATCCTTCTCCTTTCACTGGACACCATCCTAGTTATGTTTCCTTTTAGAGAAAGGCTTTTCTCACAAATAGTGTATGCTGAAAGAAATAACCAACAGGCTGGTGTGTATTAGTTTCCCACTTAGTTGTTAGTACTGTGGAAAATGCAGATATAAACTCTGATTTAAGATACAGTATTAGAAGTCACAGTACTTTGAGTCAAGTGTAACTTGACAATAACCAGGTATAGCAGGTTTCGCAGAGCCTGGTTGTTCAGGACTGGATCTCAGTTCTTGCAACTATAGTAGAAAACCTCCCAGGAAGGGAAAGATGAATGTTTTGGTTTGATTGTTTTTGTTTTGGTGCTCATATTTTTGTACAGCCTGGAAAATGAGATATTAGACAGGAGGACTTGGTTTTCTCAATGGTTCTTCTCTGCTTAGAGAAGAATGTTGTTCTTGAAATGGACATAACTCTTAGTAAAGAGGAATAGTAAGGAAAGACAGCTGCTCAAGCGTTTGAAAACCATAACTCTATAAACCAGGTGACCAGGAGTCAAGGGACAGTGGACATTTCTATCCTGTTTCATTTCAGAAATCTATCACAAAACGTTAATATTGCAAAGATAGCATGTCGAGATTCCATAAGAGCAAAGGTTCCAGCAGCTTTTTTATTTCTAGTAGATAAATAATTTCCATTCTGCAATGCAGGTTCAATCCTCATTTCACAAATATTTCCTGAATAGCTACTATGTGCCGGGCATAAAAACAGACACAATTCCTTATCTTCAAAGTATAGAGATAATACATTACTGGAAGATACTAAGGAGAAACGGGGGAAGCCCCTATAATGTTCTCTGAGGATCGCTCACAGATAAGTCATTTGAGAAAAGATACTCAGAACAATGATTCTCAACCCGTGGGTTGACCTTGACCCTTTCACAGGGGTTCTTCTAAGATTATCAGAAAACAGAGATATTCACATTAAGATTCTTAACCATAGCAAATTTACAGCAATAATGAAGTAGCAACAAAAATAATTTTATGGTTGGGGGTTACAACATGAGGAACTGTATTAAATGGTTACTGTTAGGAAGGTTGAGAACCACTGGGTCAAGAAGATTCATCTTCATCTTCTAAGTCTATCAGTGAAATGTCCTGAAACTAATTCATCACTGCTCTTAGAGTAGCATGGTCTTTCACTAAATGAAGCTCCAAGTTCTTCCTATTAAGGCGTGTGATCTATCGGCCCTTTTATATATGTAGATTTCCAGGCTAGTCATCCCAAATGGGTTTTAGCCTACATACCATTTTAATGTAGAAAGAGCACATTAATTACTCTGAGCAATGATACATATTTTTGTAAACATGAATATACATATTCATCTTTATCTTTCTGAATGTGGGTTATCTAACTCTGGATAACTGTTTCTAAGTTTTATGATTCTTAGCTGAATCATATTCCAATATGTAAATGTACCACATTTTTAGTATCTATTCATCAGTGATTGGACATAGACACGTTTCTAGACATTATGAAAAGAGCTAACAATGATCATAAATGAGTAACTATGAGACCCCATGCTCAGGAATAGTTGACCAACACAAACCAGACCTCAATTTTGTTGTGATTTTTGTTTGTTTTGTTTTGTTTAGTTTTAAAAGAGAGAAAGAATATAAAGCTAGATGGGAAAGATAGAGGAGGATCATGGGAAGTTGGAGAGAGGGAAAAGAATATGATCAAAATATGTTATATCAAATTCTCAAACAACAAATACTTTAAATGATTCTATTCTAATATAAAATGGAAAGGAAATAAGTATGGATGGCTTTGAAATCTCCCACTCTGGTAGCATGTCTCTGAATGACCATTGTAAAGAGCTAATGGCTAGCAACTCACTTTCCTTGGACAATCTCTCAGGCGAAGGGCCATCCTTACCTCTCTGCTGCTGAGGGCATTCTTAGGAACTCATTCCCTCTATAGCCAGAAACAAGCTGGGTTGAAAATATTGGCCAGAAGCCCTCTGAGAATTTGATTCTGCCGTTTGACTTTGGTTCCAAATGTCTGGCTCTTACCTATAGCACTTTTGGACCAAATGCCCAAGCAAGCTGGAAATAGACGTTAAAAATTCCATATGAGAAAGAAAAAAGATGTCTGAGAGGGAAAGGGAGGATGAGCTTTACGATCATAACTTGCTATCTGGAATAAGCCTGGCCTTCCTCTAGCCAGAACACAGGAAGGAAATGTCAAGCTCAAATTACCCACAGATTGGGCTATTTAGCCTTTTGTTTCCTCCAAATACAAAGTAGTATTTATTTGTTGGCAGCAGCATTCCAAGCACTTGAGGCTATTAATACTGGGTATCTTCATGGGTCTTGTTGGGTAAGAGAGTTTATATGCATAAGAAGTCACATTGCATTTGTCTGTTTTGGCACAATATAGTTTGTGTAAAACCAGCTCCCATTTGCTAAATGACTGATGTTCTAGAAGCTTCTTCATGACAGGAGAAGTTGCTCCCAGCAACTCAGAAGTCAGAGGAGACATGAAGTCGAGAGAGAGAGAGAGATTATTTTATTATTATTGTATTCTCATGCCTCTTGGTCCCAGATGAAGCAGGATAAAAGGACAGGGAATTGCGGTGACATGGGGAGAAAAGACTGGAAAAGGGAGGTGGCTCTGGTCCTGAAATTCCATCTATTTTTGCTGCTCAGGAAGGCAGGAGACTTCATACTTCAGAGGCCACTGATAGGGTGTCAAGTGGTCCCACTAAGACCTTCTTGTTCTCTAAAGGGTGTCTTACAATAAAAGCAATAAGTAGTGCTCACTTAAAACCAAGTGATATGCTCCCAAGACCTCTCATCAAGGATGTTAAGGACAGTGATTAGGTTGTGCTAAATCGGGTGAAATGATATAGAATAGTGTCAGGGTTCTCCAGAGTAGCAGAATTTAATGAATAGTTCTCTTACACATATATGTAAATATATATGATAGATATTATGTGATTTAGAGATTTATTGGAATGACTTAAGACTGTGGTCTGGTTAACCCAACAACAGTTAGTTAACCTAACTGTGAATGGAAAGTCCAATAATTCAGTATTTTCTCAGTCCTCAAGGGCTAGATGTCTCAGCTGGTCTCCAGTATACGCTGGAAACCCAAAGAAGTAGGCTCTAATGCCGTGAAGGAATGGATATGCTAGTAAGGTGAGGGCAAGCAGGCAACGAGAAAAAGCTTCCTTCTCCCAGCAGAAGGTGTGGTCCAGATTAGAGGTAGATTTTCCCAGATCAAAAGATCTGGATTAAATGTATGTCTTTCTACTTCTAATATCCAGAATAGAAATGGATTTTTCTATTTCAAATTTAGTAAAGATCCCTCACAGGTATGCCTTCCATTTTTGAGTTTTGGTTTATTCCAGTTGTAATCAAGTTGACAACAAGAATAGCATCACAAATGATATGCTCCTAGAACACTCATCATTTTAGACTTAGATAATTCTTATCACTATTGCATAACATTTACAGACTGAGGTAGATTGAATGAAAATTCCCATATAGGCTTATAGGGAGTGGCAATATTACAAGATGTGCCTTGTTGGAAGAAATGTGTCACTGGGGGTTGGTTTTGAGTTTCAGATACTCAAGCCAGTCCCAATCTCCTCTCTCTCTCTCTTCTCTTCTCTCTCTCTCTCTCTTCCCTCCCTCCCTCCCTCTCTCTCTCTCTCTCCCTCCCCTCTCTCTCTCCTGCCTTGATCCAGATGTAGAACTCTCAGCTCCTTCTCCAGCACCATGTCTGCCTGTGCACTGCCATGTTTCCTGCCATGATGATAATCGACTAAGCCAGCTTCTACCTATAAGCCAGCCTCAATTAAATGTTTTCCTTTATAAGATTGCCATGGTCATATTGTCTCTGAACAGCAATGAAAACCTTAACTAAGAAGTTGGTGCCAGAATCTGAGGTATTGCTGTGATACAGCTGATCATGCTTTTGTTTGGAGGGATTTAGATTTGGGGATTTTGGATTAGGAAAGCATTTGAATGCTTTAAGCAGAGATTATTGGACCATTGCTGGTAGAAGCATGGAAGACAATGATGATGAGGCTAAATGTTAAATCAGTTTACTGAGGGGACCTGATTCAAGAGGTTTCAGAATGGAAGAATATTAATATGTAGCCTGGAGAACATACTTGGAATATTTTAATGAAGAATGTAGTTGCTTTCTACCCTTGTCCAAAACATTTGCCTTAGGATAAATTGAAGGGTTATGGATTAACACTTTAGCAGAGGAGATTACTTGACAGCCTAGTATTGATTATGTTGCTTGGTTATTAGTGGCCACACTAATACAGATCTATAAAGGAGCAAACTGAACATGAAGAACTACAAAATGTACAGTTTTAGGAGAAAAGTGGCACCAGGAAGTGTAAACAGATTAAAGAAAAGTCTGATGCTAAGTGGAATAAAGGGAGTGGTGACCTCACAGCCAGACTCCACACAGGTAAGCTTACAACCTGTGAAAAGGAATTAAAGAAAGTGAGGACTAGCATGTAGTACACATCTTTAATTCAAGCAATAAGAAGCAGAGACTGGCAGAACTCTGAGTTCAAAACCAGTCTGGTCTACAAAGCAAGTTCCAGGACAGCTAAGGGTTAGATCACGAAGGAAACCAACAAAACCAGAAAGCTGATATAGATGTACTTGAATGAGTAGTCCATGTTTCAAACCCAGCCAGCAACAGAATTGGCTAGCTTCAGCCACTTGGTTCTGGCTTTACAATCAAGGATAGAAGAAAGGGGTTATTGAATTTCCCTCTGTGACAAAGGAAAGCCACTGAGCCCAGGCATGTGTCAGGGATGTCCCTGCGTGGAGGCTCAAAGAAGCCATCGCATGAAGCTATGAAGGTGAAGCTTGGATTGCTTTGAAGACTCCAAGATTTTGGAAACACCAGAGCCATGGGTTACCCACCAAGGATAGTTGTTAACGGGAGTAGAAGCAGCCCGAGATTAAGAAGCACTTTGACATTAGACATGGAGATGCAGAGTTTAGAATTTGCTCCACTGCTATTGGGTCTTGCTTTGATCCAGTCTTTCCTCTTGTGCCCCCTTTTTTCCTCTTTGGAGTAGTAATGTATATTGTGTGCAATTGTGTGTTGGAAGTATGTGATCATTTTATTATTATTTTGATTTTTATTTTATAGAGGCTACAGTTAAGAGATTGCCATGCGTCTGCAAAGATATTTTGAACTTTTAAACATGGTTTAGACTGATAGACTTGGGAACTTTTGAAGTTAAACTGAATGCATTTCTGCATTATGACATAGCTACAAGCTGTGGGGCCAAGGAGTGGAATGTGAAGGTTTAAATGAAAATGGCCCCCATAGGCTCCTAGGGAGTGGCATATTAGGAGATGTGGCTTTTTGGAGTAGGTGTGGCCTTGTTGGAGGAAGGGTGTGACTGAAGGTGGGCTTTTGGAGTTTCAGATGCTCATATCAGGCTGAATGTCTCTCTCTCTTCCTGCGCCCGGCTGATCCAGATGTAGAACTCCCAGCTCCTTCTCCAATACCATGTCTACATGTACACCGCCATGCTTCTTGCTACGATGATAATGGACTGAACCTCTGAATGAACCTGTAAGCCAGCCTCAGTTAAATGTTTTCCTTTATAAGAGGTGCAGTGATCAAGGTCTCTCTTCACAGCAATAAACACTAATTTAGAAAAAAAAATACTTCAACTGTTAAACTGTTAGCCTTGTTACAAATTAATGTCTTTAGGCAATGTTAGAAAGAGAGGGAGTGACTTCTGAGCAAGCTTTAGAGATGTAATTAGAGAGCCACCCAAATCCCTCCCATGTGTAACCTTGTAAACCTAACTATAGTTCTCCATTAGAGAAGCCCAAGGTGTCCAGCTGATATGCTTGACTTATTCTGGAACCCCTTTCTATTTTCAACCAGTCTGACTAGCTTCACATTTGGCTCATCCTGAAATCCATTGTCTTAACCACAGGTCCTATTCTGTCTGGTTGGAAGTTTCAGAAAAGAACTCTTCAGGAAACTGCCAGTGTGGTGTGAATCTGTGTCCCTGTTACTGGCAACACAAGATCAGTAACAACATAAGCTAGAACTAGTTTTCTTAACTTCTAAACCAAGTCTCTCTGTGCTTCATGTGTAGGGGGAGAAATCCCAGCAACTGCACAGTTTGAGCCGAGTTTTAGTGACTCTAGAACTGTCAGAGATGTGACACTGGTTTTCACTTACAATATATATTTAGCAGCAATTTACTATAATTTGGTGGGGTGGCAGAAAAGAAGCAAGAGAAAAAGAAGATGGCATTTATGCAATGTTATAAAAAATATAACAAGAACCTGAAAATGAAATATTACATAAAGAAGTAAGCAGGCTCAGGAAAAGCAACAAGTCCTTGCCACTCTGTCATTTTTGAAATGGTGTGTAGTTCCTTCAGCTTGGAAAGATAAAGGAATCAAACAACAAATGCAGAGGTGACTTTTGAGCTCAACAGTCTAGCATGCAGAGCTGCTCCACAATGAATTCTATAAAAACAGGTGCTATGCTTTTCAGTATAATTTACAGACGTTAGAGACGCATCCCTTACTTCCTGTGTTTCTCTTCTCTAACTGACTCATCCAGGCGGATTATTTACTGATTATTTTATAAAGAAAATGGCCAGTGTAGTGCTCAGAGCTAGCTAGGTCAGGTTCATGCTGATTATCTGGCTCAGTTCTAACGTTTAACTAAGGTTGAGTATTTTTTGTCCTTTTAAAGCCAGTCTAACAGCATGCACTAAACCCAGCCACTCCTGTCTTTACCCAGCACTTTTCAGTAAATGTCATGTCTCCTTTAGACCATATTTCTGTAACTATTTTAAAAATCAACAAAGAGCTGCACAAACACAAATTCCTCCTCAACTGCTCTGAGTGCTTTGCTTGTGACATTTGTGGCAAGTCTGACTATTGTGTTTAGTTAGGAATGAGAAAAGGGTCTTTTCTTCTAAAGTAGCACAACTTGTCTAGGAGGAAGAACATCTGGCTCATCCCTAAGATCAGACTCATGACTGTCCACTGCCACCATCTCACCTCAGGAAATGAGCATAAAACAACTCTGCAGGCTTTTATTCATCAAACTGAATGTGTTTTCATTAGAATTCTACTCAAAGAGAAAGTCTGAGAAAATTATGTAGCAATCATCTTCCCCTTAACCTAAAAATAAAATACAAATGTGAATATGTTCACAGCATTTCATGTTTGAACCTCCCCCATTAACATCCAGAGACATGGCTGAACCAAAAGGAGGAGCTACGGACCCTCCATGGACCCAACATCAAGAGTCTGTGCAGTAACTTCGAGATCCTTCTCTGATTAGCTGTGTTTTCTCATTTGTATTTGTAGGCTGGAGAACAACTGGAAAGTCCATATCTGGGGAGGAAAACACAGAGAAACAATAAGCAAAGTTGTTTTTACCATGTTCCTTTGATAATTGGGCAAATAGTAGGTGTTTTGTGAAATAACAAGCATGCTTATGAGACATTACCAGAATCCATTCTGTGAATTAGAGGATTATTACTAAACCTAGGTTGGACACTGCTCATTTCTGGGGTTCTATTTTCCATGAAAACTACATGTATGGAAAATATCATTTATATGGAAGATGAGTCCTAGAGTTTGTTAGTTCATAACTGCATGTGTGATTCTTATTGGAGCAGAAATTAAAGCCCAGGGCTTGCCTTGGTGGAGAACCTAAGGGGAAGTTTAACACATAACTAGTGTCCAAGGTAGCCACCTCCCTCTTAAGTCTACATGAAGTTGCTGCTCTGGTGCTGGACTGAGGAAGCTTCCTTAAAAATGTTAGAAGAAAAACCATTAAGCACACAAATTGTCAGCCTATGTCTTTTCAGTACCCATGTCTTTTATTAGATACCAAGATAATCATTCACCATACAGTTGTTCAGTACAAGGTATACTCTCAGGAACCTAGCAGAAATGAATGACCTCACATGCAACCTAGCACTAAGGAGTCTCTATAAAACTGCAAGAAACCTGAGCCCATAGTAAACACACATGTATAGGCACATGCACACACAGAGAGACAGAGAAACAATCCACACTGAGTGAAGGCCCTAGAGTAACAACAAAAGATGAAATAAGATTCAGAAAGACTTCCATTTCTGCATTTATCAAACACAAGTGTATAAAAGAATTATGTATTAAAGTTATCAGATTTTGCAATTAATAAAATACTAGTGATCAAAGTATCTGAAATTACATTTAAAAAGCTAAAGAATTTTTAAAAAGCTAAAAGGGGAAATAATGAAGTAGAAGACCTATTTGAAGAAATTATTCAGAATATAACACAGATATGAGAAAATATGATAGAATTAAAAAGTATGAAGAACAGAGTGCTAAGACTTAGCCTACATATAATAATATGCTTTGCAGGAAGAAATGTTTTAAAAAGAAGGAAAGTACTGTTCGAATCCCCAAGTTCAAAGAACCAACCGGATTCCTTTGCAAACAAGTATCTTTCTTGCTTGCTCTATCTTTGGTGGTGTTGTGCATTTGTATGCCCATGTGCCTGTTTATGTGGGTATACATGCTTGTGTGGACAAGTGTGTGGAGGACAGAAGATAACCTTAGGTGGTGTTCCTCAGGAGCCCTTTACCTAGGTCAGCCTTTGGCCTCCACACTGTGTACATACACATGTATTGAACCTATGCACACATGTACACACACCACACTTGCACATAAGTGATCAACTTTACCACTAAATAAAGAGATAAAAGTTAGAGCCATGTCACCATGCCACATCCCCCACAACAGACGGACACATATTTTCAGTCCGTCAATGTCAAGCGTTGGCAAAAACGTGAGCTTCTGTGCTCACATTAACTCTTAGTGGGAATATACATTAACCCTTCAGTTTTTCAGAACTGCTTGGTGCTACTTAATATATTGTAGATGTTAATGCTCTGTGCCGATGGCATTCAATTCCTGTGTATGAACACAAACACCCCTTAGTACTCATGCACCAAGATATAAGTACAAGAACATTCCTATCAGTTGTTTGTAATAGCAAACAAAGTGGAGTCTATTCAATCAGCAGCAGTAGAATAGACACTAAATTATGAGATACTTTTCCAGAATATTATAATGGTGACAATAAATACATGAAATTCAGACAAAATAGGACCTGTGGCTTAGACAACAAGTTTTGAAGCAAATGTGAAGCAAAGTGAGACTGATTGAAAATAGAAATGTGATTGCCCTTCCGGTCTGAACCCCATCTGCACCCCCATCCGCACCTGTGGCAGAGCAATATGCCTGCCCATGGCCCCACAGCCTGCCTGTCCCTAGGAGGTCTGCCCTAACAAGGGACATAGAAACTGTCAAACCAGGGACACAGAGCCTGCTTAACCAGACACAGGAGCCTGCCCAAACAAGAGACAGCACTGCCTGCCTCCCAGGAAGCATTTCTAACCCAGGGCACCCTCACTTCTACCTGCCTCCAAGGAGGCCTGCTCCAAGTGGACCCAAACAGTTACACCAGACATAACCAGATGGCAAAAGGAAAGCCCGAGATTAAGCAACAGAAGCAATGTAACTTAAAGCAAACCACTAAAACTCAGGGACAAGACAAAGCTGCCACTCTCACCCTATCTATTCAATTTAGTACTTGAGTTCTAGATAGAACAATTACACAACAAAGAGATCAACAGGTACAATCGGAAAGGAAAAATTCAAGGTATCACCATTGCAGATGATCATTTAGTACTAAGTTAATAACATAGACACAAGGAGATCAAGGTACAAATTAAGAAAATCAGTACCCTCTTATACAATGAAAATTCTACAGAGAACTACAGCTGAAAAAACTTCAGCAAAGTCAGCTGGATATAAAATTAACTCAAACAAATCAGTAGCCTTCCTTTACACAAATGATAAACAAGCTGAGAAAAAGAAAACAACACCATTCACAATAGTCACAAATAATAAAAAATATCTTGGTGTAACTCTAACTAAGCAAGTGAAAGATCGTATGACAAGAACTTCAGTCCCTGAAGAAAGAAGTTGAAGAATATCTCAGAAGATGGAAAGATCTCCCATGCTCATGGATTGTTATTTGTACATCTACAGATTCAATGCAATCCTAATCAAAATTCCAACACAATTCTTCACAGCATAGAAAGAGCAACTCTCAATTTCATATGGAAACCAAAAAAAAAAAAAAAAAATCCAGGATATTGAAAACAATTTTGAATAAGAGAATTTCTAGGGGAACCACCATCCCTGACCTCAAGCTGTGCTCCAGAGCAATAATGATATTTTTAGAAAGCTGTGTTTCTCATCGCAGAGGAAGTTTTCAGACAGCAGATGTACAATTCACCACTCTATCTAGTTGACAAATATCTCTCTGGACAAAATGGGAGCCAGTGGGGCTGCTCAGTGCTCACCCTTTCCCTTATGTCCTGGATACAACCAACCTGTTTTCTCCTTCACGAATTCAACTATCCTGAATTGTTTTACCTGACTGTAATCATGGCACACTTGTTTTTTATACCTAGCTTCTTTCACTTAGCATCGAATCCCCAAGTTCATCTCTCTACAAAGTGTACCCGTGTTTGCTAGGAGTCGCTGAGGTTCTCTCTTGACTCCTCTCTCTCTCTCATAGCTGTTGCTGGGATGCTGGCTCTTCTCAGGCAGACTATCAGGGCACTTCACCACCCTTGATGATCATATTTCATTTTGATGGGTTGAGCTCTTCCTTGAATATACATCTTGGTTCCAAGCTCTTTGCAAATATTGCCTTTACAAAGCTGCTTCACTCAGTGGTAAAACTGTCTTGTAGAGGTCCCTACTATGACTCCACCTGCCTGGTCTGGCATATGAAGACCATTTACTATCTTATCTGCAGGACTGACAGAAAGACTGTACCAAATATTTCTTGTATCATCCCTTCAAATGGCCCCATTTCCACTTCTTGCTCTTCTGTTTCTGAATTAAATGTGACTTTGCTGGGGAAGCTGTAAAAGGCCTGAAACCATGTCAATCCCCTCCTGTTTCTTTTCCCAGGCTCTGTGTTTTTCCTTTGATAGGTTTACTGTCCCTGCAAATGGCTAGCTCTCTCTGTGTTTCTGTATTTAGTATTTTAGATGTTAGATAAAGAAAGATATTCTTTAGCCAACACACACACCACCTCTCTCTCTCACTTCTTATTGAATATTGACAGCCAAACACTGAAGGTGCACTTTGAGCCACCTGTTGGGGACAGTTCTGGGCCCAATATCTGTCCCACACCCTAGCCTGGTGCCTTAATGCTCCATAATGTCTTTGTATTCAGTGTTTCTAGTGATATTTTCCTTCCACTGTTCTTAGGCATTGGTTCATCATTGTAGGGAAAAGGAAACTAAGTGAGGGAGGGTGATATTTCATCTCTCTTGGTTCCCTTTTCCTGGAGTGGCAGATTCGATGAATGCTGAGCAGCAAGCTCTTTCTTGGCAGAAGAAAGAGCCATATGGTTGTGAGTCTATTGGAGTTCTATCCAGGTGACTGGCAATAACAATTAAGCAATCAACATTTTTCTGTGCTCTGAATCATATTTTTTATATCCAAGGTCAGCACTATAAAACCTTCTCTCTCTTTTACATACTCTGCTCCACCTCTTTCCATAAAAAGGAAACCATGAATCCACAAGAGATTGTTAGTGTTTACCTCAACAGTTTTGTTTGGCTTCAGCATAGAAGAGAAAAAAATCTGAATTTAGCAGTTGTATTTTGATCTGCTTTCAGAGTGTTCAGAAATGACTGTCTGCAGTTTGCAAGCTTTTGTTCAAAATTACACACAGTGGAGTTTGTAACAGGAAAACAGGGGGGTAGAGAAAATAATGTTTCATAGTGTTTCAGTTTTATTGTTTTAAAGACTAAAATTCATGGAAGTGCCAAACTGTCTCCAGGATAAGCTCTTTAATATCGATTGACTGATTTCTAAGACCATTAGAGCCCACCCACTTTCAAACTGGGAGGGTACTTTGAGAAACGGGTACAGGAGAACCCATTTGTGAGTTCTCTAGATAGTAGCAAATACTGAAGGTGGCAACTGTTTGGACTGTCTGCCCTTCATGTTTTAACCATGGTAGCTGGGTAAATCCTACCCAGTACCACCACACGTGAACAGAGACTTATATCATGTTTACGACTCCAGAGACTCTTATGCAACAGCAGCAAACAGCAGGAGAGGCTGAAATGCATGAACAACAAAATGGGCAAAGACAGAACTTCACAAAGAAATCAGACTTGTGATGCTGTTAGATTGTAGCATGCAGGTTTATCTACCACTTTGAGTTCCAGACGAGTAGCATACCCACACATGCCCAGGAGCTTCCCCAGATCCACAATTAGAAAACACACAAACACACACATACACACACACACACACACACACACACACACACACACACACACACACACCAGTGAATCTTGAAATGCCTTGGCTACCCATTGACTGAGCACTCCTAATCCTTCTTCTGCTCTGCCAAGCCCCGTCAGGGAAGTGACTAGAGGCCACTCACCCAGAAACTCACATTGCTGGTTGGTTTTATTCTCCATTACTGGTTCCCTTCTTCTCTACCCTAGTCTTCTGATTCTCTCTCTGTGTTCTACCCGAGCAACTCTCAGTGTTCAGCCATTAGCTATTAACATCTTTATTGATAGATCAAATCCCATTGGGGGCAATGACCTTCAGCATCAGTAAACACAGATTCCATATCAAAGCATCAGAAAAACTCTCTACACCTCACCTTTTTGTCCAATGAAAAAAACAAACAAAAAACACCCTCTTCTCTCAGACATAAATTGAGCAGAACCATAGCAATCATGTAAATTACAAAGTATGATATACAATTAGTATCTAATCCACCATTTTGTCAATTAGATAAAGTCCTCTATCATAATCCCTATGATAGGTATAATTCTATCCCTGAATTATGTTTAGATTTTAGTCTGTAACACCATCTGAAAACCATGTTTTTACTTCTATTAAGACTTAATAATTAGGAGTCAATATATGGTATTATGTTTAAAATGCTAATTTTTATAACCACTCAGAGTGTTGTGATGCTAAAGGAATGGCGTTTTTACTTTTGGTCAAGATACCAATGCCTTAACTTTTCATATTACTATGATTTAGTAAATACAAATAAAGATTTATAGCCTAATTTTGTATTTCTTAAGTAAATTAAATGAATAAACACTTGATTTTAATTAAAAAAAAAAAGATTTCTTCACCTAGAATTTGCTCTGTTCTAGGTTAGCCTTGAACTCAAAGAGATCTGCTTGTCCTTGCCTTCTGGGATTAAAGGATTATACTACCATGCCTGGACCTAAACTTAGCTGAGTGGGATCATCTCCCAAGGTCACTATTCCTTTAATTCAATTTAATACCCTTGAACACAGGATTCAGGTCCATTTCACTTCCTGGTACCCTGTTGTGGATAGCCCCGGTCTTGTATTTTGATACTAATTCCCCTTTCCTGTGAAGGGTTGCAGAGGAGGTGTGAGTCATTACAGAGGTGATTTCTAGTGAACCTTCTGCCCATCTTGATTTGTAAAATAAAGGCTGAAGCCAGTTATTGGGCAGAGGAAGGGGAGGTGTAGATATAAAGATTGGTGGGAAGAGAGCAGGGAGGAGAATGACTGGAGGAAGACAATGGAGGAGGACGACTACCGAGACAATGACAACAACGAAGATGACTGGGGAGAGAAGAGAGAGAGGACGACTGGGAAGCAGGAGGTAGAAGAACAAACACAGGGTCTGGAAAACCCTCAAGTAATAAGGGTCTCATAGCTGGAGAACAGAGTAGTGTAGGGGTATCTGCCCAATCTAGGCTTACAGAATATATTCATAATTACTGAGTTGTGTTTTTATTGACCGTCTTATTTGGGTTGGAGATTTAAATATCTCCCACAACAGTACCCTTTAATACTTGAGCCACATATTTTATATTTTGCCTTTCTCTGCTTGCTATGCTTGTTTAAAATGCTTTTCCTGACACTTAACCAGAGAACAAAGTCTATGATGGGCATTTTTGAGACTTCCTTTGTCAATGCAATTAATCTGAGTCTCATCACCTTAGCCTCAGGCAGACTCTTCAGAGAAGGGCCAAAAGTAGCCACATTATGTGTTGGGAGCTGACTCCTAGCAGAAAGCTGCTATCATTTTTGCAGCCATCCCAGGCCATATACCCTGACAAGAACTTGTTTTCAACAGCCTACAACAGCTGAGCACACTCTGATAAACATCATGTTTTTCTCCCATACTCTGTTTTTCTGTTTAGTGCCCCCAGCTGCAAGACACACATGGTACAGTGTCTTCAGCTGTGTTCCCCTCTTGTCAACGGCTGCAAGGCATGTGGGTAAAGTGTATATATACTCATATTTCCTTTCAATAAAAAGAGACTTGATCAGACTCTGTATTGTCTCCATTCTTTGCATCTCTAGCCCCTCCATCCCCACTCTCTCTTTTGCTAGACCCTGACCCGTGGACCGGAGCAGCATCTTGTCCCCGGAACTGGGGCAGAATGGGCTGTTACAATTATTGACCAAAATACCACAAAAACAGTCTCTAGGCCACATATCGAAATTTTCCACTTGGAACATATATGCACAATTCAAATCCCTCTCAGTGACAAAGTTTTCCATATTCCTACTAGGATAACCCATTAAGCTTCATTTAAAGCATTCTATTGCTTTCCAAATCCAAAGTCCCAAAATCCACATTCTTCCAAACAAAACCATGATCAGGCATATCACAGCAATACCCTACTCATGGTACCAACTTCTGTCTTAGTTAGGGTTTTATTGCTGTGAACAGACTCCATGACCAAGGCAACACTTATGAGGACAACATTTAATTGGGGCTGGCTTACAGGATCAGAGGTTCAGTTCATTATCATCAAGGTGGGAGCATGGCAGCTTCCAGGCTTAGTATGGTGCAGGAGGATCTGAGAGTTTTACATCTTCATCAGAAGCCTTCTAGGAGAATATTGACACTTCCAAGCAGATAGTACTAGAGTATTCTAGCTCATACCTATGTGACACATCTACTCCAACAAGGCCATACCTCTTATGCCCCAAGCATATACAAACATTCACAAACATCTTGTTCTCAAATGAGGTGCATAGGCACAATACCTATCTAAGAGTAACAATATTAATTTCAAATTTTGTATCAGTATATAGATTCATACCAATGAAAACCTTAAATCTATATCACTATATAAATTCTGTATCAATGTAAGAGATTATAACTTCAAGTTTACATCAATTACAAAGATGTCTACCAATGTAAGATTATGGCTACACAATGTTTTGTTCAAAAATATTTAGCAATCCATTCCATCTATTTCCTCCATGCTCAAAATTATGACCATTTCCAAATTATCCCTTAGAATAATAATCTATCTGATTTGTAAAATAACAATAATCAGACACTCAAATCCAAGGAATCAGACTGAGGACCCTACATAGCTTCTTCCTGCTGATTAGGAGCAACAAGAAATTCTTTAAAGGGCTAGGGAGGGTAGGAAAATTAGAAAATTGGTTAGACTTTTAAAAAAGCTAGCGTTAGCATCTGCTACCCAGTCTCTATATGCTTAGAAGTCTTGGGGCTTGACTGAGCTTCTGACTGTATCCATCTAAAAGGTTGGATAAGGCAAAATGATCTGGAATCAGCAGCAGTTCTAAAGCTGTTCTGGAAGCAAGTCTCTAAACAGCATCAGGAAAGCAGGTCAGTTCAGCATCCTTGAGGATGAATGTTGTCAAAGTTGTAAATTCTGTAATATATGAATCTCACAACCAAAATTTTAGTACCATTAAGATTTTTGTATGGATTGTGCAGGAGGCACAGATCAAATAAGAATGAAATTTTGATTCTTGTTTGAGCAGGTGAAAGACAACTGTCTTTTTATTAGTTAATTTATCAATAACCATTTGTAACAAATCTTCATGCCATATAAATGAGAGCACGAATAATCTTAAGAATTCCATAAGCAATAAAATTTATTGTCTCATTTTAACTGAAGTTTTGGCTAGAGAAATTTTTATGTCTAAGCCAGTTACTGGGCTTTACCATGCCCAGTAATCAGTAGATCAATTTGTCTGTCTTGTTTTATTTTCTCAAATTTTTCAAGATCTTCAGGTGGCCTTCCTCTGTTATATCTGATCTATATCACTCTGGAAGGGATCCAGAGCCTTTTCTCCTTTTCTGTCAACACAAAACACAGAGCCTTTCTCCCACAATAGCATGCCCTTGATCCAGTAACCAGAAATCATTAGGGA
Organism: Mastomys natalensis; assembly: GCA_021653895.1. NCBI lineage: Eukaryota > Metazoa > Chordata > Mammalia > Rodentia > Muridae > Mastomys > Mastomys natalensis. The sequence goes on from JAJTUV010000968.1 coordinate 551,768, forward strand.
TATAGCTTGACCTCTCTCCATGAGGAACTTTAACACAACCACCAAGCTCAGAACCACACTCAGTTTGATTATAAAAACAATTCAAAGCAATTAAAGCAATCTAAACAAATGTTATCTGTTGAGTCAGTGCTTCTACTGTTCCCTGTCCCAATCTACATGAGATCAAGGCCTAAACTATTTATATATCTGTGTAAACTTGAATCCTCTCTACTATGGAGATTAATACTCCTGTGCATACATATTGTAACATGTCCCTTTCTCTATCTATAATTCTCAAGGCCTCAATGTCTGAGATAGGCCAGGCTCCCTATCTATCCTGCTTTTGACCTAATCTTTTTTTTAAGATTGAAAGCTTCAATATTTATAAATTTCTATTTAACTTTAATTAAATTCCCTTCTACTTGCTGTATAAACCTATTTATAGGTTCTAATTTTTATTAAACTAGGCTGACAGTCCCAGAAATCCTGTATCAACCATGTTCAAAAGTCCGAGAAATTGTCCTGACAAGACTTTTACAAGTCTTTAAATCATTTGTTCATTCATTTTCCCTAACTTCTCTCTTCTGTGGAGTTTAATACCTGCTCCATCTATAATTTAGATCTCTGCCTCTCATCTTAAGCTCTTCGTATCAGTTTCGAATGGCAGGATGAAATCCCCACGAGACTTGGGAAAACTGTAGATTCCCTTCTATCCTTAAAAACAACTAAATCAAATTTATAAATCTCTATACTTTATTTATCTGGTGGCTAGAGACAGGCAGTTTTACTGTCTGCTTCTCACTGCCTCACTCCCAGCTCTCAGGGAACCAGTCAGGCTGTTTGCACAGCAGGAGCTCCCAGTTTCTCCAACGTGAGGCTCTCCCAGGCAGTGGTTGTGTTCCTTTGTTTTGGTTTCTCACACTGGAGCCACAGTGACTCACCTCTGCTCCACTGAGAAGCCAGTTCTTTCCCCATATTAAACTATATCATTGTGTGTGTGTGTGTGTGTGTGTGTGTGTGTGTGTGTGTGTGTGTGTAATCCATCTGAGAATTTCTTAAATTAATAGTGGATTAATCTTGCCTTTCACATGGTACACCATGTGTAGTGTGTAGTTTCATCTATACTGATTTGAGTTCCTGGTGAGTCACATGCTTGTGCACCTGCATACCCGCCCAGGAACTGTCTCGAATCCTCAAATAGAAGCCCCCCCCCCACACACACACACAGACCTCTGTTAATCTTGAAATGCCTTAGCTACTCAATTACTGGGAACTCCTAGTCCTTTCCCTGCTACCCCAGGCCCAGTCAGGGAAGTGGCCAGAGGCCACTTATCCAGAAACTCACATTGCTGGTTGGCTTTTCTCCTCTGCTACTGCGTTCCCTTCTTCCCTTCCCCAGTCTTCTGATTCTCTCTCTGAGTCCTACCCGAGCAACTCTCAGTGTCCTGCCCTGTGCTAAGCCATTTGCTATTAGCATCTTTATTGATAGATCAAAATCCAATTGACGGTAATGATCTTTAGTGTCAGTAAACACAGATTACAGATCAAAGCAGCAGAACCATCCTCTGTACTAGTCCAAGTCAGCAAACTGGTTTTTAAAAATATGATTCAATTAGTAAAAAACAATTTGATATTTCAAATATAGATTTTTATAAATTAAGAAGTATAACATTTTATAATTTGTTTTTAATTGAAATTTGAAGTGGTTGATTACATAATTTAAAGGAAGTGTTCTTTTCTAGTTAACTCCTATTCTTTTCCTTTTCTGGAGTTATTTTAACTGTTTGAGCATTTCATGCATGCATATAATGTGTTTTAATCAAATCCAGCGTTCCCTCCTCTCCAATCTCTCCCCATCCTGCCTTTCCCTCCTGACTTCATGTGTGCCTTCCTTTCTCTAAACCCATGGAGTGCATGTAATACTCCCATATGTACATTATGTCCACCTACTAGAGCAGTGATTGAAACTAGAGCAGTGATTCTCAATCTGTGGGTTTCAACCCCCTTAGGACTGAAAACTCTTTCACAGGAGCTGCCTAAAACCATCAGAAAACACAGATATTTACATTATGATTTATAACAGTAGCAAAATTACAGTTATGAAGTAGCATCATAAAAAAATTTATTGTTGGGTGTCAAAACGTGAAGAACTGCAAAGGGTTGCAGCATTAGGAGGCTTGTTCTAGAGCATGATCCAATCTCCCCAAGGCTCACGGATCATTGAAAAGAGGTTGGAAAGATTCTAACAGTCAGAAGTAGTGAACTTTGTAGGGAAATAATATTGTCTGAACATGACAGGCCCATATGAGTTCACAGACGCTACAGTTGTATTTACAAGATCTGTACAAGACTGAGCTAACCATGGGGAATGGGGAAGTATCATCAAGTCCCCACTCTTGTTAACATCTGTTCTCTCTTTGCTTGGTATAGTAAGGTATAAGAAGAAAAGTTCAGCAGCTATTTGCTTTTATTTTGGAGGGAAAATATCTTCATATTCAATTTATTATATATCATATTTTAGCATTTCTGAGTAAGGAAATAACAAGAGAAAGAACTGCTGCCTTTCCTTAAAATCAGTATTTATGCACAAAAGAATAAATTTCCAGCTATAATCTTCACTTATGGGTCAAATTTCCAAGCACAGGATAATCAGATATATAGCACTTAAATGAATAATTACTATAAACCGCCAATTCCCATATTAATCCACACATTGTTCTATTATACCTCAATTAGCGCTCCATTCTTCCCCCTCCCTAGGGAAATGTTTACAGTACCACTATCATTCAGACCACACCACAAGCACAGCCCCTAGAGTTTGTTTTTTCCTCCTTATAAGTCTTAATTTGCATTAAAATTGTCAGTAAGTTACATATGTCTCTGAATTAGTGAGATATAAATATGAACCTGGACATTCAGCCAGTGGTTTGGGGAGGTTGTGCTGGTTCCCCCAAACCCTGGTGAAATCCCTACAGCTATTCAGAACGTGAAAAAAAAATAATTCAAAGTGCTAAAACTGGTAGCTTCAAACACTTTACAGTTAGGGAAGCTGTGCTGAGTGGTTTGGTAGCCACTGAGGTGTGGATGTGGTTTTATATCGGCAAGATCATAGGCAAATGTGGCATTGTTGGCTATTATGTTTGAAGACCAATCTTTAACTTCCAATTTGAGTTCTTATTTGAATGTTCTTGGACCATGTGTAATGAGACTGCTATCTGAATAACATACTAGATGTCCAATAAACAAACAAATGAACATGAACCTAACTATTGCAACTGACCACAAATGAAGCATAGATTCTCACACTCAGGTGTTATGTGAGCAATGGTGGTTCCAGTGCAGTTAATGAGACTTAGGCCATAGAGGCTCTTACCAATACAGATCTATTTGCATAGACCTAAAACAAAAGTCATTTTTATCAAAGCCAGAAAAGCATTGTCTCTTTCCACATTGACCTTTTTCATGATATGTCTTTCTGACAATGGATCCAAAAAACTTATTAAGAGATTTGGTTAAAGAGAAACATAATTGAAAGTAAATTTTGTTTAAGTTCAACGAGACCTAATTTTGTGGTTTGCAGCAAGTGTATAGCTAGTTATTGTGACCTATATAAGTGTAGGAATGGATTAAGGAATACTCCTACAGCTCACTATGCCAACTCATGTTCTGGGAGTACATTAAATCCCATGCCAGAGACTGTGACACATCATCTGACTGTGTCCTCTGAGCTCTGAGCCCAGGATGATCAGGTGCTGTGACATCAAATGGTCTGAAATGTACAGAGTAAAATAGTTGTCTGTGGAAAGTTCTTCCAAATTTTACACCTTATATGTATTAAATAAACTACATAGGTTCCCCAAATTTGACAATAATTTCTAGTCATATACAACACTGTTAACACGAGCTGTAAAGCTAGAAGAAACTATTCTAATTCATCAATAATAATAATAATAATAATAATAGAAAAGAAGAAGAAGAAGAAGAGAGAAGTAGTTAAGTTTTGGTTGAATACAGTAGAGAAAAGGAAGAGTTGCTTTTATATTTTCTACAGAAAATGATATAGAAAATTTATATTACATGGATATGCAACCATAGGACAATACCACAGACAACTAGGTGGCTAAATCATGATTCCCCCTCCCCCAAGTTTTGTGACATATCCATGGTATTTGTCCACTTTTAAACTCATTAATTTGTTGTGATTACTTTCATTTGAAGCAAATACTCGTGTTCAGAACTGTGTGTTATTCTCGTAAAGAAGCTTGCCCAGATTGCATAAATTTCAAGAATCATAAAATCTGGGTCACCTTGACATACGTCTTTGAAATGTTTATAAATAAGAAAACGCTGTTCCTTTGGGTTAAGGATTCTTAACAGTGGTATAAGATTACCAATCTGACCTCTGTAATGGAGTTGGTAGTTCTGGATCTCAGAACAGCCAGAGGAGCACAGACCCATCACCAATCACCCAGCGGGGAGGAGCTCTCAGGAGAATCTGGCATCTACTCTAAGTTTCTGTTCCAGAAAAGAGATCTTACACCAAGGTCTACTGAAATGACCTGCTGGAGCTTTTATCCAACTTAAGGGAAGAAGGGTAGCGAGGTTTTCAGGTAAATGTGGATGCTGGACTCAGGAGATCGGCAGTCAGTTCACCCAGATTTAGGCTTTCCTACTACAAATGAGAAGCTAAGGAAGAATTAGAAGTGCAGCAGCTTACAAATGAAGATACCACAATGAGACCATTGACTTTGCATTTGTGACTTTTAAATTATAAAGATGCTCAAACCTAGACTAAAAAATAAAAATGAAAAGTAAAGACAACATCACCATAATCACTGACTCTCCCTCCCTGTGCTCTGTCCATGGCTGAGTAACTGATTATGTAAGGTGAGATCATGTGGTCCAAATCCAGTCATCCTGCTAATAGGACATGGCAAGGCTGCACTGCCAAGGACCGCCTCAGCTTGGAGAGGGGTTCTGAGACAAAGGGTGTTGGGAGTGGCAAAACAAAGGACTTAAAGTCAGATCGTGGGTCCAAGCTGGTGGCCTATGTTCTGCTCCAGACAGCTTCCCAGATTGTTTTCTCTTTGCTCCACTTTCTCTGGAGATCTCCAGATAGCTCTCTGTCTCTATTTTCTGCTCAGAACAGTTCTCCAAGCAGTTCTTTCGTGCTATTCTAAAAAATTTCTCTGGATAGCTCATTTCTTGCAGATCATAAGCCCAGTCTTCTATTTTATATATCAATCCAGTTGTCTACTCCAGTTCCTTTTTGATTATCCTATGAATCAGCATCTCAGGAGCCCAGCCCCTTGATTCTTGGGAAACAGCCAGCACACATTTCGTTTTTGAACATTGCAAAGGAATTCATAGATCTGTCTGCCTTGGTTAAGCAGAGACGATAAACTAGCTAGCTGGGTGGACCCTGCCATGAAATTACCATTTCCACCATGCCTGTGTCTAGACTCACTGTGTCTCAGGCTGACCTTGAAATCAGGAATCTGCCTGCCTCTGTATTTCCCTGTCTTTGTATCTTTCTGACAAGCTGGTTCATTATTACAGCTGCTTTTGTTCTTTTAGATTTGTGAAGCCCCCTCATAAAATTCATATTGCATCCTTATTTTTTGCATAGTTGAGAAATTAGATATTTTTGAACTCATGTTTTAGAGTTCTTTCCCACAGCCTTAAGGGTTGTCCTGAAGGTCCCAGCATTTACCATTTTGCTAAGACATTAGCCACACCTTCATCTTCCAGACTCATACTGTCTCTGATTATTATAGAGCCATTAACATTAACAGAGAGGACATCCCTTGAAGGAGGAACATGAAAATATGTACATTATTATACAAACAAGTCTTGTGCCCACATCTACCATCCATCCACACTCATGGAGGCCCATGCCCTGTTGGCCCTGTCCCAGGGTTGGGAGCCATGTCCTTCCACCCCACCAAGGCCATGCTGGACTCCACACTTCACCCACAAAGACTAAAAACATCACACCACACCTCACAGACTTCCCATGGCACTCCATCTCTTTCTCCCCTTAAATGAACTGTCGTTTCTGTTTTATTAAAGGCTAGTTTTCTGGTTGTCCTGGTAAGTTACACGCAGAAAAAAAAATGATAGTCACAGAATGATGTGTGACATTTTCTTCTTTATTCTTAAACACCTCCTTCACAGATCATTTGAGACCTGTGCCCAGGAATTGTTACTCATAAGCAAGTGGTGGTGCAGACTCCCACCCTTGCCTAATGAGAAGGCCTTTCCATATAGTTAGAGGTACTTAATTCATCTGTTAGTGATCTTATTTGCCTGTTCTTTCTGTATGCCTTCATTAAAAGATTCAATATTTGCTACTGTCTATACAAAATAATGCAGAGTAAATGTACAGTGCTTTCAATGTATAATAATTTCACCATTAGTCCACAGTTTGGTTCCAATATCAGTAACAAGAAATGTCCAGAAATACTTCTAGCTACTGGATAACCATGCCTATAGCAAGACATTACAGTTTGCAGAAAGAAAGAAAAAAAGCATAAAACCAAACCAAACCTCTGTCTTCTTTGGACTCCCAATTCTGAGAGTCTGGAATTCAGTACTAGTCACATGATTAAACACAGCCTTTTGCTGGAATCTGGATGGTTCAGTCACACAAGATGTTATTAACTTTACACCTGATAACAACAAATACGAGGCATACAGAATCCTTTAAGTAGTTTCTGGTGCTATTTGAATGTGACCAGAGAAGGAGAGAAGTACACCATCCTGGTTTATGTAGTCCTGAAAACAGTGTGCTTCTTGCAATTATCCAGTAATTCTGTTAGCTGTTTTTGGGGACTTGGCAGTGAGATAAAGTCTGAAACCCAAGAAAATACTGTACTCCACCAGAGAAAAGGACAGTGAGAATTGCTTCCAGACACCAGGACAATAGCAGGTGTGATCCCGGCTTGTTTAAACACATTTCACATTGTTCACAGAACATAAACTATCTCTGGTATTTTGAACTCTGAGAATTTTTTTTTTTTTTTTAGATTTTTTCCTTTTTCTTTCTGGGTAGAATAAACTTGAAGAATGAAGCAATGTAGCCACGAGATGTGTGCACACAGATGGACAACAGAGGTGACTGGATGAGCAGAATTTGTTCTCCGTGCTGCTTTACAGCTATCTTTGAGTGTGCATGTGGGCAATGAAGCTACATTCCAGATTAAGAAGGAATTATCTAACTCCTGTTCCACTCCCAAATCATCACGCAATAATACAATGGAAGAAAAGCCACGTTTGACTGTGAGTCTCTTGTATTTTCAATTAAGATCCTAAAGACTGAAGTGTATCTTCTGGGAGAAACTTCTACCTTAGCTCTCTGTCCTTGGGCACTTTTCCCTAACATCCCTGAACCCAGAGCCTATTTCTTTTTTTTTTTTTTTTTTTTTCGGTTTTTCGAGACAGGGTTTCTCTGTGTAGCCCGGGCTGTCCTGGAACTCACTCTGTAGACCAGGCTGGCCTCGAACTCAGAAATCCGCCTGCCTCTGCCTCCCAAGTGCTGGAATTAAAGGCGTGCGCCACCACCGCCTGGTTTGAGCCTATTTCTCTTATACAGAGATTTCAAACTATATTATGATGATGTTTAACATTATCATGGGCATTTCATGATTTCTCTCTAATAATGTTAAATCTAGCCTTTCTCTCGGCTCAGTCAAGACAAACGCCCTTTGTCTTTTCCCAAACTGCCCACCAAAGCTGGGAGTCTGGAGGAGGTCTGGTTCTGTGTGGTTGTTTACTTTAGTTAAGACCTGGTACCTAGCCAGAGGTAACGATACCCAGTACCTCTCATCTCACCCTACCTTTCTCCATGTCAGTTCTGATCTGCTCCTCAAGGTCCTCTGGTGACACATAGAACTCCTCTTCTGATGTCGATGATTTGGGCCGACAATGTCCACAACAACAGTTGCAGCAGCAGCAAAGGCAGCAGCAAAAATAGCAGCCAGTCAAGAGGCCAAGGATGATGAACAGGGTCTAGGGTAAACAGAGGCCAAGTAAGATCTGAGTCACTGGCATGAGGGACGAGATGACCCCAGACACAAAATCTGCAACCACGTACCTGATAGGAGTGAAGCTATCCCAGCATACCCTGCTTGCCACACACTCACTCTTATTCTTAACCCATGTAAACTGTCTCTTAAGTTCCTTTGAAATAACTTTTCCCCACAATGTTTGTACAAAGGAGACCTAAAGGAAATTGCTTTCAGTCAGAGTAACACAGTTTGGAACTTTCTTCCATTCTTAGGCTATTATGAGTGCTAAGAGCAAAAGAAAAACCAGACCTGTACTGGATCGGATATGGTCATGTGAGCTCACCAAGCTCACTTGTTCAATGAAAGTAAATTCTCACCACACAGAAGAGCTACCTTCCCTGTCACATGCAATTGCCTGTTAGCAACCTGGTCCTGCACCATCTCTCCATCTCTCCAAAAATGTACCTCCTCCTCTTCTCTGAGTCAGAGACTTTGCAGATCCTGCACAGATCTCTGGTACAGACACTTCATTGGCCATCCTATTGGCATTTCTGCCTTTGCTCTTGCTAGTATGAACTATACACAAGCCTTGTTCTCTGGAGTATATGCAGCATGCCTGCTGCCAACTCTCTCAGTACTAACACAACCCTGTTCCTGCCATACAGCTTGACTCTCCATGTGAATTTGCATGGCTAAACATCCCTGACCATTGCCATTGTTCACTTTATACCCACCTGTTGTCTAAGATCACCTCAAAAATCACCTTTGTTTCAAGTTTTTCCTGTTCCCATTCCAAAATGGCTACCTATCCTTTTTTTTTTTTTTTTTTTTTTTAAGGTTTTTCGAGACAGGGTTTCTCTATATAGCCCTGGCTGTCCTGGAACTCACTCTGTAGACCAGGCTGGCCTCAAACTCAGAAATCTGCCTGCCTCTGCCTTCCAAGTGCTGGGATTAAAGGCGTGCACCACCACTGCCCGGCCTGCCTATCCTTTGTATCCCAACTGTATGTCATGCCGACTCAGGTCTCTAATCCCTTCTTGCTGACAGTATAGAGCACAGATTGCTTGACAGGAGTGTTTTATATGTTACAATCATTAGTCATCCTTTACCCCATGTGCCTGGTGGATTAGTACCTGACATGTTGCAGACATCTTGTTCCTACTGAATTAATGAGTTTACAAAATAATAGACAAACAAATGGTTTTTTCCTCCCAGGAAATTGCATCAAGATTTCCCTATAAGAACAAATGAGTTGAGCAAGTCAAAAAACACTTTTCTTGACTTCCTCAATCTGAAATTCCAAGAAATCCATTTTTGGGGCAACTGAACAAGATCAAATTTAATTTAATAATTGAAGTTTGTACATCTTAAAATTTAATGTAGACTTTATATAATCAGTGATGGGGACAGCAACGGGGACATCGATGGATAAAGATCACATGTGTATGTACACATATACATATATTCAGTGACCTAAGAAGAATTCAGACTTGACACCCTCCTCTTCCTTCCCTCCTTCCTAAGGTGTCATCTACTCATTCTGGTTCCAGGAACAGAGATGGAGTCTCAGGATGGCTTGCAGTGGAGGACCTTTGGTTGCACACACTTATGGTCTGTTTGCTATGTATGTTGTATGATTTCATCATTTTAGGGAAATTTAAAACCCCCACTTGCCTCTAAGACTCCCCCTGTGAGGATTCTCCAGCCATCGCCCTCGAAGACCTCAGCTCTTCTTCACCTATATTTGTCCCTTTCTTTGAACTGAGCAACTGCCATATTGTTTTCTGAAAATCTTTTCATCCTGTTTCTTTCTCCAGGGAAATCTCTTTTTTGAGAACAGCCTTACTTCATCCTTACCATATATGGTACCTGGTATTTTAATGTACTTTTTGATGGTACATTGTTTCATTTATATGGAACATATTTAATGCCACTTAGGTAAGCATTATGCAATTGACCTTTGGTACAGCAGAAAAGGAAAGCATACTTCTTTGTAAGGAGCCATGCCTGTCATTGCTCTGTGTTGTATCTCTTTGCTACTGTGTAAATGAGGCTTGTCTATAGGAAGTTTGATCAGTTTTTCAGTTTCCTGAACAAGAAAATTTGCTCTCATCTTTAGACAATCAAAATACAATATCAAGTAAGTGTGTGTGATTATCTGGACTGCAGTTGTTTCTTCCCAAGGGAATAATAGCGTCATATCTGGACGTCAGATTCCATGCAACACCACAGAAGGCCACCTTGTTGTGTGAATGCTAGTCTGCCTTCACTGATTCATGGTCAGAATGTTCCTTCTTCATCACATGATCATCTTCATTCAACACTATCTCTTTAAACCCATGTTTTCCACAAAGAGAAAGTGAGTATGAGTAATCTAGAGAAATTCTTAACATGAGAGAGGTGGAATTTGCAATTTCCTTTTTCTTTTT